>CP092865.1:119398118-119409947 GCA_030710605.1 Cordylochernes scorpioides | reverse complement strand
TCTGGGGATGAGTTGAGCTCATTATTAGTCAATACAGTCAGTAATGTGTTTTGGGGTTGCAGGTTGACACTTAGTACATAGTAGGAAAACCTTGCAACCATTCTGGAAAGTCATTGTCCGTAGATGACCAGACTTAGTCTGGAAATCAAAGTTGTTCTCTTGGGAGGACAAAACGGGCGCTTGTTCCTCCTGCTCTGTAGATACTGACATGGTTCTTAGTGTCAGCTTCTATCCTGAGACTCTGCTCCAAGAGGTGGAAGAAAATGATATCACCTTCACTGCTGATGTGGCAAGGACTAAAACGGATGCAGGGAATACCGTGTTAATTAATTTATTTATTTAACAGTTGGGAGAGACACGCCATATCCACAATTTGGATAATTGCGTGTATATTTTAAATTATATACAATTAGTACAATTGAACATTGGAAATCATTAAAATTAAACGTTCGATGTCAAATTTTACATATAGTAATTATAAGTAGTAACTTGAAATATGTACAGTCAACACTTTCGCCTCAAAATATACATCCTGCAGAATCTATTAAACTTGATGTATTGGTCTTTATTGCAAGCAGCTTGTTTTGTATTAGTCAGGTAAAGTTGGTTTTCTTCCCTTAGATCAGAAGTTAATGGACAGTTTATCAGAAGGTGTTCAGGGGTTTGTTGTTCGTTTCCACAAGTGCATGCAGGTGAACCAATTTTGCCAATTCTAAACAAATATGTGTTGAAGTCACCATGTCCAGTAAAAAATTGAACGTTATAGAAGTTGGGTTGAACATAGTTAGGAATTCTTGAAGTATCGAAGAATCCCTTGAAATTATCATTGGCACCTCCATAGTATATCTCAAATTTCTGGTTTATAAAATTAGATATCATTTTTCTTTTAGTTGGATCTGATTTTTTGTATCCAATATTTATTTTTAGTATATTTGTTTCAATAAAATCCGTGAGCTTTGGTGTTCTAGCAACAATATGAGCACAGTTTGAAGATGTTGAATTATAAACCTGTGTACTGTGCTTCAAAATTTTGTACTGCAGAGAGTTTAATTTATCTTTGACTTTTTTGGGTATAAAAGTTGTACCAGATCGTGGAACCATAAGTTAGTGAATTTCGAAACAGTGTCTTATAGAGTTCTATTCTTCTTTTACTGTCCAGTCCCCATGATTTCCCGGTTAATCCAATTAGGTATCCACTAGCTCTATTTGTCTTAGTAATAATCTCATCAATATGGGGCACACAGAATCCCATTTGTTTTTATTTCTATGATTTTTAAAAGTTATTCCCATAATCTTCAGTTTTTCCACCCGATTGGCAGTGATAGTGTTCGGAATTTTTGCAGCTATTTTGCTATTAAACAAGTAAAAGATTTTCGTTTTCTCTTCAGATACGGTCAACTTATTGTTCCCACACCAGTCTAATATTCTCCTCCATGACCTTTCCTGTTGTATTCCGAAGTTCTGTCAAGTTGTTTCCCCAACATATCACAGTTATATCATCCGCATAAGCAATGATTTCACTGTTTGGTTCTGAATAGTTATTTAATAAATCGTTTAGAATAATATTCCATATTGTATGGGATATAGGCCCACCCTGTGGACATCCCTTGCTTAATTTTTTATGGGTTTCATTTGATGAGTATCTAAATCTCACTCTTCTATTATTAAGAAAAGACTGTAGTAGTTTTATTATTGAAGCTGGAACGTTGTCCTCATCTAGTCTTTTTCAGCACCATCGGCCACCATGCATTGTCGAACGCTCCACTTATATCAACTGCGATTATAGCTGTATATTCTTTGTTTTTATGTTCTAGAGCTATTTTTGACAATTTCATTTAATGCAGAGATAGTAGATCTTGATCTTCTAAATCCATGTTGACGATTGTTAAGCAGATTCGAGTCTTCATAAAATTTTATTAGTTTGTTGTTAATTATTTTTTCAAATATTTTGGAAATGTTTGAGTTGAGACAAATGGGTCTGTAGCTTTTATAAATTTTCATGTCTGTTTTACCTGGGTTTGGGAATAATTATTACCTCAGATTCTTTCCATTCATTCGGATAATAATTTAAATCTAAGCATTTTTGTGAAAAAGTTTCACCAGTATTGGAACTATTAGTTGTTTAGTATGTTTTATCGTATTGTTAGAAATATTATCAATTCCAGGCGTTTTCTTTGAGTTTAGTTCATCAATTATTCCATTTACTTCATTGGGCGTTATTATTATATTTTCTTTATTATGAAATCCTAGAGTATAGTTCCTTATGTTTTTTGTGGAAGGTTGTGTCTTCATTATCTCTATCATCGGGGAAAAGGTTGTTCAAAAGTTCTACTGTGTCTTCTGGAATCGTTCTTCATCTTTATTCACTTCTAAGATTTCCAAAATTCCCTTTCGGTTAGAACCGTTTTTAATATTTTTGTATACCCTGTATAAATTTCCATATGGGTTTTTTGATTTGATATCCTCTAAGAAAAACCTCCAAGACATTCTTTTAGCCTTATTTATTTCCCTGACGTATTTGTTTCTTGCACTTTTATACTGTTGTTGAATATGGATAGAGGGATTTTTTGCCCGATAATAGGAGTTACGGAGGCATTTACAATAGCTCTCAAGGCGTGTCAAGTCCGCGTTCCACCATCTGTTTATGTTGTTTTTATTTGTTTGTTTTTTCTTAGTTTTAGAGTATTATACGCTGCTTCAATGAGCGTGTTCGAAAGTTATTTTACCGCTCTATCGACGTCTTTCCTTGTATTTGCTGTATCTAAAAGGTTTTCAATATTATTTTGATCTATTTTATTCAAATTCTGGCCAAAATTTGACCAGTTCGCCTTTTCTTCACTGAATTTCCATGTGGAATAATTAGTAGCTGTGGTGAAATTATCAGTTGTATGTACTTCATAGATTATTGCTACATGATCAGAGATCTGCGATATTTGTTCTGTGAGCCAGTCTCTGATAGCTGCTATTGCTTCATCATAACAGGTATCTCTTAAGGGTCTTCACAGATCCAACTATCTTTTCTGAGATTCACTTGTATGTCCTGGTTGAAGATATTTTATATGGAAGAAAAAAGACAAAAGTCTAATTTTCATCAGAAAAGAACCTCAGCATGTCATAAGAGTCGTGATTCAGATTGAAGATGTCAGCAGCATTTCCTTTTCTGTTTTTATTGATAGTCTCAATCAACAACTGACATTTTAGAGTGCATAGGACTTGAAACCAAGATCATATTACACAGTTCTGATATTTTCTATAGGCGTAAGGCCAGTTTCCTTGGCTATGGTCCTTATGTTCTCTTCAGTATCTCCATCAATCTTCTCTTTGACATCATGCCAAATCTCTTACCATGGCTGATTGACGTAATTTTCCATTGCAGGCGTTCCCTTTTTGCCAATGGCTGCTGAATCAAATTACTTCATGGTACTATAAACAGTGGTTTTTGGAAGCTTAATAAATTCTATTATCTCTTTGGCTCATTACGACTTGCAGAGAAACAATGATAGCTGTTTGAATTTAGTGTTTCCGATTATTATTCATTGACAAACTGTATACGCATAACCTGAGCTCAGCTAGCCCGGCTGATAGTACCTTGTAAGGGCTCCTAATCCAGGGATACAGTATGGGCAACGTTTGTACTCCATGTTAGGAGCAGCTGCACATGGTGTCTGTTCCTCATGTCAGAGGCGGCCATTTCTTGTGGAGCTAAGTCGGCCTGCTACTGAGTAGTGCTCCCAGTCATAATGACAAAGGTAGACGCATTCTACTTCACTCAGTCATGATGGTTGTCAAACATATATCCTAATATGATTGAGTGGAGATAAGAAAGAAGAAGAAGAGAAGATGTATGGTTACACTTTGTGTTAAATATGTCTATGTATATAAAGAATTAAAGAAAATATGTATATACATTTTTATTTGTTTAAAGAGGGGGATGTGTATGGCCCCAGAGTTAGTTCAAATTAAACTAATCCAATCTTCATATATAATTCATCACTGAGTAGCCATGCCCTACCAAACTTCTATCCCATCTCACAGCAACTCTCCACAGATTTAAAAGATTCCGAATAAAACTATTCAGATTTTCTTTAAACAACACAGTTCGCTTCAATCCTTTTTGAAGATAAGGACCAAATTGTAAACAGAATATCTAGAATTCAGCTATTTTCCTCAAGTTTTTCAGCGAAATTAGAAGATCATGAAATTCGGGAGAAAGACATTCCATATGTGAGAAGTATTTTTTTTTTTTTTTGAAGGGGTAAAGGAAGATAAGTCCGACCTCACCAGTCCCCCCAGGACCCTTGGAATATTTGACCAAATTCTGGTCTAAGGTGTCCTACTGGGATATCTTCCTGCGGTGTTTTGTCAATCCAAGGTTTCACGACGGTCTCCATGAAATGGTTCTTGAGACTCTGCTCCAAGAGGTATAGGGGAATGATGCCCACCTCACTGCTGATGACGCCCAAGGACCACTAACGGATGCCCAGGATATCGTGTCCATTATAATTCATCATAACAGGTTTTTCTGAGGGTTTTTTACAGATCCAATAACCATTCCTGGGATTCATCTGTATATCCTGGTTCATTTTCCAATGAAGGACACGGCAACAACATCAGAAGTCTTTTTTCATCCGATAGACATCTCTGTATAAATTTGAGCGATTGCGTTTAATGTACTTTGTTCATAGAGAATTAAGAGAAATACTTTCCTAGTGAGTAATCTACCTCAATGCTGTCATCTTTTAGTCTTCTGGAAAGTTTTAACGCTTCATATTTTGAATTAAAGCGAAAATTTGTAAACCGTTAAGTTAATAAAAAGAATATTAATTTTACCATACTCTTTTTCAGGTAATATTTTGATACTCAACATAGTTTATATATGTATATTATTTATCAATTACTTTATATATTTATATCTATTCATTCATATATTTATCATTATATAATCATATTTATTCATATTTATATTTATTCTGTATTTAACCTTATATAATCTTATATGGACATTGTAATAAAGTAGTTTCAATCTCAACATAGTTTTTATTCACTCTCTCACTCCATAACATAATATTTATAATATAATATATAACATTAATCTTATGTTATAGTGAAATTCTATTAATTATGTTTTACAATTATTAAATACTAGACGGGTGACCCGGGCTTCGCCCCTGGATTGACCCGTGTGCATATCTACCCGAGGTGATATATATTAGATAAGATTTTTTTAAATAATTGTTTGTCATTAGCATTATATATTTGTTTGCATCAGCATAATTTAATCTAATCTTTGATAGAGGGCGCTGTTCGTGAGCTAAGTTGAATAATTTGAATATATAGTTTTAATAATTGATTTATATATTTTTTAAAATAGCCCATCGTCTTCCCCGTATATTTTTACCTATGTATGAAAATTTTAGTTTGAATTAGTGAACTACTAGGAATTTGTATACCGGACATACAAACAAACAAACATACTAACATTGATTTTATATATATAGATGTACAAAAACAACAGCATACAGAAAATATTCACTGTCAACAAGATATATAGGGAGGTGTTGTACAGATTTCAAAACTTATAGGATTATTTTTTTGCCTATATATCATATACGGTACAATATTTTTTCTATATTTTTAGGAATATTAAAATTTGACCAAAAAATAATAAAATGTTCAACACGCGATATTGTAACAAAGTATTTAATATTTTATTAACAGAGTATCATTTTTGATGTTTATATTTTGCTACTCTGTAAACTTCATTGCTTATCTTTTCTTTTATCATTCATAGTTTGTTCTTGTCTTAAATATATTGTTGTATCATTCTGAAGTTTTATCTTTACTAATTTTCCACGTAGCAATATTTTTCGGATAAATCACTACATACTCTCAAAAAATGTCAAAACGCTATTGAAGATACAAAACGAAAAAATATTAATCTAACCAAAGCTACAGGAGAATTACAAGTCATACTTCAGATATTATAATTCCTGATATAGATATATAAAGTATTTTAAAATAACGACAAAATTCTGCACTACGAGGTACCAATTACTACAGATGTTTACTCCTGTTATAATAATGTAACCAAAGCTACAGGAATTACAAATAATACTTCAGTTAGTCTAATTCCTGATGTAGATATGAAGTATTTTATAATAACGACAAAATCTACACTACGAGGTACCAATTACTTTACATACTGTACTCCTGTTATAATAATGTAACCAAAGCTACAGGAATTACAATACTTCAGTTAGTATAAATCCTGATGTAGAGAAAGTACGATATAATAACGAGAAAATTCTGTACTACGAGATGCCAATTAATTTACATACTGTACTCCGGTTATAATAATCTAACCAAAGTTACAGGAGAATTACAAATAATACTTCAGTTAGTCTAATTCCTGATGTAGATATTAAGTACTTTATAATAACGACAAAATTCTGCACTACGAGGTACTAATTACTTCACATACTGTACTCAGGTTATAATATTCTAACCAAAGCTACATGAATTACAAATAATACTTTAGCTATTATAATTCTTGATGTAGATGTAAAGTACGATATAATAACGACAAAAGGCTGCACTATGAGGGATCAACTACTTTACATACTGTACTCCGTCTTTTGGCATAGCTTCAATGCCGAAATTAATTGGCGTTGTAGATGCAGAAGGACGCCGAGAAAAGGAGACAAATAAGCAAGGAATTCATTAACTTCTGGAAAAATAAGGGTAACATAGTTTATATTTATTCTGATGGCGCAAGCCGTCAGCAACTTACAGTTGTACGATAAGGAGATGCCTTTTTCTTAATTTATGAACTTTATCCCAGTACAATATCACACATTTGTACTATTTCACAATATATAAAAGTTTTTTATATTTATATATATTTTTGTCATATTTTAAAATTTTCTATAGAAAAAAAAGGTATATACAGTAGAACTTCCAGGAGGAAACACTCGCGCTAGAGGACACCTCTCTATAAGGGACAGTTTTCATTTGCAAAATTCCCATTTTTACAATTTAGCAACTCTCTGGTAATAGGACATCTCTCCCTAAAGGACACTTTGGCACTGCAATTAGGTGTTGTCTTTTACAGGGAGGTTTTACTGTATATTAGAAAGATATTACGGATAGTACAGTACATAAAATAAAAGATGGCATAAAAGAAATCTTGATGTGTTATAGGAAAAGTACGAATGATTTTTTAGAATAATATATAGAGAAATACCTGATCGAATACCTAGGAAATTTCCATAGAATACTTCAAGCTCTTTATGCAAATACAAGGGCCGGTTAATGAGTAATGCAAAATGACCTATATATTTTTTAAAAAATAATTATGATCATAAAAATAATGATTAAATAAACATTTCTCTTTTCATATCTGCAAACAGAATTAAGGTATTTTCATCTATGCAGCCTGAAGTAAACACAAGAATCCGATAACGGTCGGTGATAGAGTTTCTGTTTAAGTCCGAAGACATTTCAGCCATTGTATTCACTCGAAGCTAAAGTCTGTGTATGAATCCATGGAAAGAAGCACAATACAAAGATGTATTCAGTGCTTCCGGACTAGAGATATTTATATTAGAGAGAAAGAAAAGCCAGGCACCTCTGTAGTGACGGACCAACATTTGACTCTAACGGAGGAATTGATAAAGAATAATCGGACACAATGTCGACTTATCAAATAATGGGGAAAAAATCTGAAGGAAGTGATATTCGATATCGAAAATTATTATCCAAATGGGTGTCAAAACTTGTAACACGAAATATTATGCCAATTCGAAAAGAGATTTATTCAGACCTCATGGAGATTTTTTCAGGAGAACCATCTCAGGTGTTTGAAGGTGTAATAACATGTGTTGAGACTTGGATTTATAATTATTATCCTTCTTCAAGGCACCAATCAATGAAATTTACCCAAAAAAAGCCATCGCCAGTAAAGTTGAGACCAAGAAGATCTGATATTCATGGACACTCTTGAAATAAATTCTTCTTTCCTCAAGAAAAGGTATTGTAAATCATTTTAAAAACGTTATACCGATTGTGCATTATTTATTAACCAAATCATATGGAAATATGTCGCTAAGTAAAAAAATATATAAAATAAAAAATAATATTAGATACTTGAAATACAACCCAACAAATTCTAAAAATTAAACCACAAAATGTACTAAATATGAAGAAAGGTTGGAATACCAAGATAGAATGTCAAATAGAGAACACTAAATACAAAATATAGAATTAGAGATTCAAAGAAAAATAACTTGGAATGTTCAATAAATATCCTGAAATTTGGTTCTGTGTGTTATTTATTTTATTAAAAGCGAGCAAATTGTTTTAATATTTTGCGTGTTCTCAAAAGTATACATCTCGAAATAATTCGGAAAATACATTTCAACTATTTGAATGATCCGGCTTCTTTTTCTCTTTCATTTAAAAGCTGTTATAAACTTTTTTTAAATGAGAGGACACTCACGCTAGACGACACCTTTTTACTATTTATCAACTCCGCGGTAAGAGAACCCCCTCCCCCTAAAGGACACTTTGGCTCTGTAATTAGTGTTGTCCTTTACAGGGAGGTTCTACTGCACAAATTAAGGCGTTACTTTTCCTGAAAAGAAACGCCTTACAAAGTAATCATGCTTACATTGTAATTCGATTACCTCTTGCTGAAAAGTACGTATTACAAAGCAATCATGATTAAATTACAATGCAATTATATTTTGCTGAAAGAGGTAACGCATTACAAAGCATGATTACATTATAATGCAATTGCATTTTACCTGAAAATAAGTCCATTAAAAATAATCATGATCACATTGCAATGCAATTGCATTTTGCTGAAAAGTAATGAATCACAATGAAACCTGATTACAATGCAAATGCATTATCGCCCAACAATGCCTAAAAACGGATTCAGAGAGAAAAAATTGAATCACGATACATTTTTAAAACACAAATGAAGATTTAACCAAATATTATTTTCTATATAAATATATATTCTTTCTCTCTTTGACTTTTTAATATATAATACCTATTTTTAAACAAAAATCTCCATATTATTTATTGAAAACTAATCAAGATCTTAATAAAAAGTGATATAATATTTTGGTTCTAATGAAAGAGAAAATAGAACTTGAATGCGCGTTATACAAACAATTTCTATTAAATTGTTAAAGAATTACTTCTCATTTTCATGATTAACTATAAAAATAATTGCGATAAAATTTTATTCATCTTTCTATTAATAATGACTACATATTCCAATTAATCAGTCATAGAGAAAATAAGAAAATAAATTGCTTTCTTTAAAACAATATAATCAATGAATATACCTTATTTGGTTTCCTCTATCAAATAAATCTGGAATCTCTTTATATGCTGATAGTTATTTTATTAAATTAAATAATTAATAAATAACATGGAGTAATCAGGATGATTGTAAAGATCGAGGATGCCTGGCTGTCATACATAGTTCTTCAAATTGAATATACTTCGGTCAGTATGTCTGGCCATAAATCTTCTTTAATGTTTTAAACATGTATCGTGAATCAAATCTTTTCTCTCTCTGACTCCGTTCAGCAGTGTTGAGAGGTAATACTTTACATTGTAACCAGGTATCATTGTAATTCATTAATTTTCAGCAAAATGCGATTACATTACAATATAACCATGATTCGTGGGGGTCGGTGGAAGGATGGTTGAACCGTTTGGTTTTCGACCACTACGACCCGGGTTCGATTCCCGCATTGGACACTTTTTTCTGTTTAAAAAAAAAAGCTCAAATGGCCTCGCGATTCTTGCAAAGTCCAAGCCCACCAGCGAGTGCAAGTAACCAAACGGGGCTCTGGCACATTTGTAAGTGCAAAGTCGAACTGCTTTCACTTGTGTAGACATGTGGTGTGCTTACAGTAAAAAGCAGTCGCTAACTACCCACCATGATTATCATGTCCTGTACCACGTGTACTAGGGATAAGCAAAAAAATAAAATAAAAAAAAAAAATTAACCATGACTCGAAAAAGAAAGAATAAATAATATTAAGGTGGAGAGTTTCTTTTATTTTTGATTTTCGCAAGTTTTCAAGGAAATTTTCTGCACTTCAACTCGAAACTGCTCGAAATCTTGCGAAAATCATAAATTAAAAGAAACACCTTAATATTATTTATTCTTTCTTTTTCGAATAATTTCTAGGTCACTATTACTCATATAACCATGATTAATTTTAAGAACTAATCAGTATGATATGAAACTATTATATATAGAGAGTTAATTTTGGAGCAATCCATAAATAAAATATTTAATTAACAAGGCATATATTGGATCAAAATATAATTTATTTTACCAATATTTCAGTTGGCTGAATGCCAACCTTTATCAAGGTATTATAACATTTTAAAGTGTGTCAACAAATGTTATAATACCTTTATAAAGGTTGGCGTTCAGCCAACTGAAATATTGGTAAAATAAATGATATTTTGATCCAATATATGCTTTTTTAATTATAGATAGTTATAAACCCCTAATATCCCCCACCTACTTTGTATTTTAAATGTTTCAACTGTGATATTATAACACTATGCGGCGCTGAGTTTGTGTATACAAAGATGTAATGCCTCGATAAAGGTTGGCGTTCAGCCAGCCGAAATATTGGCAAAATAAATATTTTATTAAATCCAATATATGCCTTTTTATTATCTAATGAATTAAATATGGATTACTCTATTTTCAAAAAGATAGTTATATGATTCAAAAAAGAATAATAAAAGCTTTTTAAAAAGAGATGAAGGTTTGGGATGATACCCACCTAGATTTGGCGTCAGTGGCTGTAGCCATGTTCTGTGAGAATGAATCATCTGAAGCTGCCAGGAACGTTGCCAACAGGGGACTTCCTTGTCAAGCTTGCACGCTAACATAATATCTTCTTTGTGCATATGTACAGGGAATGTTCACGGGGGAAATTGTTTTTTGGCACATGTGCAAAAACCTTTTTTTTAGTTCGAGATATTAATGCAAATGTATTTTTAAATAGCATAACGATAAAAAGACAAATTTGCAATCTTCAAATTTATTGGTAGCAGCAGAAAATGGTATCTAGTTGACGTTTGTCAAAGAAAAAGATTCATTCATTTCTCAAAAAGATAACTTGATTTTAAAATTGTAATATATAATATGTATATATTGTTTTTGACCAAGGACTTGGTTGTTGTTGTGTGATGTAATCAATATATAGCGTGAGTTTAGTTCTTATGATAATTCTGTAATAATATTATACAAATATATAACAGTAGCATACAATGTCTTTTAATGAAAACTACACTACCTAAGATTATTGAACATTAGGTAGAAGAGTACATAAAAATATTAAAGAAAAAATAAACAAATTTATTTTATTTCATTTTATTAATGTAGTGTCAAGCTTTCAGGAATCTCTGTCCTTCTACAGAACATAAATAAACGAATAAAACGCCGCCAGATGCCAAAACTGTTGCGTCGTCGTATCTCTGCATTTACCAACATGACTCCCATATACCAAATTGTATTGGAAAGTACAAAGGATCCCTGTACAGAGAACCAAGAAGAGTTCTTGAACTTCTTTATGAACACGACCTCCAAGATCTTGTCCAATTTAGACTAATAAAAGAAGAAGTAAAAAAGAATGCGTGTGGCAAATAAGACTTTTATTGCCAACACAAGATAAGGTACAAGACTGACTTAACATGCTACTGGATTGTCGTTCTTAAACTGACAACGGCATTTTTATCTTACAAATCACAATTAATAACTATGTAAAATAGTGTTATCTTCTA
>CP092865.1:119386388-119398018 GCA_030710605.1 Cordylochernes scorpioides | reverse complement strand
AAAGCATAACCAACTATGCAAAATAGTACAGATATAAGTAAATATGCCAATACATAACAAATATTTCTTTAAATTAAAGATACTTCGGCCAGTAAATCGTTTTATTACTTAGACCTTTCGACAAAAATCGTTTGTCCTCGTCAGGAGAAAACAAAAATTAAAGCATTTGGCAAGGCGTTAAAAATTATTTTTACTATTATAGAATAATTTTCAACGCCTTGCCAAATGTTTTAATTTTTGTTTGCTCTTGACTAGTACAAAAAGATTTTTCGTCGAAACGTCGAGGTAATAAAAATATTTACTGGCCGAAGTATCTTTATTTTCAACAACAACAGCTTTATTAGGACATTCCCGTCCTGTAAGGACTCGCTATACATCATTTTCATGGAGAAAAGGAAAAAAACATAAACAAAGGAGAGAAGGGAAAATGAAAAGGAAATCAAAGTATTCAACATAACTATACAAATTAACTATGGATTGAAATTGTTCTGTAATTTTAGTTCTTAGAGATTACCTTGTTTTCTAACGCTTTATGAAAATTAAACAATTCTATCGCTATATATTTTGCCTTGGACATTATTCTGATTAGCTGAACTGGGTTCACGTAGACTTAGATGATGTTCTTTAAGATCTTATTCCATTCCTCGTTAACAATAGTGCATTCAGAGATGTAGTGGGTCATCTTTATTTTAAAGAAATATGAATTCCGGCCAGGCGACCTCTATCTTTACAACAAATACTATTACAAAAGTCTTACCAACATGACTCTTTGCAGAGAGTTTCAATTCTATTTGAGAAGAGCAGGCCCATGCATGCACTCACCTCATCTTCTCGTCGTCACAATGGGAGCCTGTTGGACTGGGCGATGACATCGCACAATGGCCACAGAGCATTCCTCCATCCACTATATAGAACGCTTAATGTATGGAGATGACGTTGAGCTATTTTGGATCTTGCTTCATCTGATTTTCACATTGCATTAATTATTTGCATATAGTATTTACTGGCCTATTTTGTTTCAAATTCATATTCAAATATTCTATCGACCTAGGATAATTTCTGCATTCTAAGACATTAATACAAAGCAATAACGCGCCGTCTATATATAACAAATGAAAACATTAAGACGCGAATGTTTCTTTCCACAAATAAATCAAACCTCGACTCTCCTTACCGCAATGAAAAAATATATTGGGAGGGTTTGTCTCATCAGTCGTGAACCCTCCCATCGATTTCGCCAATTTTTAATCTACCAGATCGCTTCTTAAAAAGATAAAAAAAAAAGCTTATGTCTATAGTTTTCTTAAATACTATTTATAAGATCCCACCCTTCAATGTAGCATATAAAAGCAGGATAATCCCCCAATACAGTACTAAATCACTAAAGTAGCGGTCTTGAACCGCTGGGAGGGTTCACCACTGATGAGCCAAGCCCTCCAAATATATTTTTCATCGCAGTAAGGACAGTAGAAGTTTGATTTATTTGTGAAAATAAACATTCGCGTCTTAATGTTTTCATTTGTTATTCTAAGACATTGCTAAAGTTTTGATGTTCCAGTGTAGAAATGATAAACATCTACAAGAATGCTACACAACCATTATCCCGCAGCCTACTGTAAGACTATGCCTGTCGCACCTTTTATAAAATTCTGTGAAACCCATATAAAAATATTGAATTGTTCAGAATAATATATTACTATATTATCTTATATATATATTAATATCAAATAATAAACAAACACGTTTAGATGACTTATTGTCTTCAGCATCTATATTCCAAAAAGGTCGCTGTGATATATGTAATTGTACAGCGTATAAAGATAAATTTCACGGATCATTGGAATACAGTGACGTTAGAATTTTACACAAATAAATTTTACTGGCAATGCGCTTCTTTTAAATATCATCAAATATTATCTCTTCAGACCAGGTTATATTCCAAACCAATCCAATACAATAGTAGAGCGGTCTAGAGATTAATTTGGCGAAACCGCTGAGAGGGTGAACTACTGATGAGCCAAGCCCTCTCATTCAATAACTCATATCATTGCAGTAAGGTCTGTAGAGATAATATTTGATGATATTTAAAAGAAACGCATTGCCAGTAAATTTATTTGTGTAAAATTCTAACGATAGATGGCAATTAAATTAATATACAGTGACGTGTTAAAGATTTGAAGAAGCAGAAATGTATCGTGTCGCACAATACCTATAGAAATGCATCAAAGTTTTCTATTAAATTTCTATCAAAGAAAATATGGCTGTTTCAGACTTTCGTTCTATATCTTAGAAATGGAATTATTCCATAATAAGATTTCCGTATATTAGAAAGAACAAAATTTTATTCCAATATCTGGAGAGAACTTGTGTAAACACCTGTTATCTATTATATCTTTAGACGATAGCCTTATAAAAACTCCTATTGCTATTGCTGCTTATGTTGGGTGTATCAATTTGAAAAGATATAAGATTTGTGTTAATTTATGCCCAACTGGCCTTGTCTTTATTGTTTGCTGAAGAGCATTGCTTTATCAAATATTTGAATGTAAATTCACTGTCCTATAAGCTTATGTCCATAGTTTTCTTAAAAACCATTTCTTAAATTCCATTCTTCAGTGCTGCGTATATAAGCAGAATCGTCAAATACAGTATTAGAGCTCTTAGAAGCGGTCTGGTGGATTAAATTGGCGAAACCGCTGGGAGGGTTCACCACTGATGAGCCAAGCCCTCCCAATATATTTTTTCATCGCAGTAAGGGCAGTAGAAGTTTGTATTATGTATAAAAGAAACATTCGTGCTTTTAAATCCTTCCATTTTAGATATAATTATACCCAGGTAATTAGTGTTCATAGCTCCTGAAACCCTTTTTTTTGTGTTTCATTATAAAAAGCAGTGGCAAGCGTTTTATTTCTGAATTTTCTGTTTTATAGTTAAGACCTTAGTAGTGTTTACCCATTAGTTTTTCCACATCTAAGCCAATTATAAACAATAAATTTCAAGAAAAAGGACCAATATATTAAGCATGAGAATATTCCATTTAAGCATGTCTAAAATTAGCGAACAGCTGAGAAATGTAGTTATTATTTTGTAATATCTTATTAAAAAGTAAAATATTCAGAATGATAAATCATTTATTTCATAAGTAATCAATCTATGTACAGTTAAACCTGTCTATAGCGCCCTCTCTAAAAAACACCTTCCTTTCTATAGCGCCCGATTTTAAATACGTAGTACGATGCGATTTACATTAAAAGTGACCTGCCTATAGCACCCCCTCTCTATATAACTCTATTTTGGTGAGTCCCAAGAGGGAGCACTATTGACAGGTTCAACTGTATATGTAAAATATATTTATTTCGCCCATGTACAATTGTGGGACATCAAATTGACACACAAACCAATGATTTGTTGGCATGATTTAGAAAGTAATTTTCATATAAGGAGATCTTCGTTCTTATGTGAATTACCTATGTGTAATTCTCTATGAAATAAATACAAATTAAGACTTCAATCTATATATAAAGTTATCCCAAAAGTTATTATTTTTCTTAAAACGTTTTTCTTATTACTTGAATAATATCATTACGACCAATACATAATACAATTAATTAATACATAGCTCATAAAATTGAAGATACTTCGACCAGTAAAGCTTTTTATTATCTCGACGTTTCGATAAAAATATTTTGTCTTCGTCAGAAACTGACAAAAAAACGCGTGAAAAAGCCCTTACAGCCTTAGAATAATTTTTAACGTTTTGTCAAATGTTTTAATTTTTGTTCGCTCCAAAGATTTTTGTCGAAACATCGAGATAATAAAAAGATTTACTGGTCGAAGTTTCATTGATTTTAAGAGCTATGAATGCCGGCCAGACAGACTCTATCTTTAAGATATACTTTGTACATAATACAAATACCTTATAATAAAATATAATGCGGCTATGCTTATAGAACGACGTTTAACAAGTTTTTAACGCAAATATTCTTTTTACAGAACGAAAAATCGTAATTTTCATTATTTAAGGAGAATTAACGACTATTACTATCCTTAGGAATGAAGTATGAAAGGATAAATTGTGAGAGTAATGATAAACGGAAAAATAAAAGTGTCCAGGGATGGG
Source organism: Cordylochernes scorpioides (assembly GCA_030710605.1). Lineage (NCBI taxonomy): Eukaryota > Metazoa > Arthropoda > Arachnida > Pseudoscorpiones > Chernetidae > Cordylochernes > Cordylochernes scorpioides. Next base: position 119,393,898 of record CP092865.1, on the reverse strand, counting down.
AAACGAACCCACAGTGTTCCGCTTACCAAGCAGATGCCATGTCCACTATGCTACCTTGGACATATTTTTCCGTTCGTAAATATTATGAATCCATCCCTTAAAATAATGGAAATTACGATTTTCGTTTTGTAAAAAGAAACATTTGCGTTAAAACTTGTTAAACGTCATTCTATAAAGACATTATACATAACGACGAATACTATTGGTATTTCAATTTTTTTTTTTTTTTGCAAATGTTTGCGGACTTTTGGGACAACCTTGTACAGGTGGAATGGACTTACTTCATCTCCCTAACTTCCATGGATTCTCCAGTTGGCTTACTGCAGTACTGGCAACATCAGCAGCTGTAGATGATTCAAACCAGAGAATAGACACATTGTTCCTTTCTGACCTCAATTTGATGATAAATCCTATGATAGATTTGAAAGGATAGAAGCCTAAAGATCTAGAAGCCAAAAAGATATTTCCACAGAATAATTATTTAGAATACTCTGTTGTCTATCTTCATAAATATTTGCCTAGTTATCACCATGCTTGTATATTATCACTTGTAAATTAAATTATAAAATAGTTGTACATTCTAATCAATGAATTAATTTTACTCAAACGTTTTGTAATACTTGTCATCACTTCCGTGACAATATATATATGTATACATCATCTTTCAAACTATAATAGAAAAGCTGAGACAATGGAACCTAATGGAGATCGTTTAAACGACTTGAGGAATAAGCAACAACAACAACACAACCACAACATTTTTCAAACGCCTAGAAACCATCACTGAATAAACATCTAGAATATTGAGCAATCCATATGAAATTATTAATTAAAAGGCTTGTTTTGGAAATAAAACAAAACATTTTATTTTATTACAAAATGCCAATATTTCAATAGGCTATATGCTTAACTACGTCAGGGCTTTTCTTGTTTTTAAACTGTTTTGGTTGATCACGTGATACCTTCACGCGACGATATATAAAATACGACCCGAGATCAAATCCCGCATTGGGTACTTTTTTCTAATTAAAAAAATAGCCCCAATGGCCCCCAATTCTTGCAAAGGTCCAACCCCACCAGCGAGTTCAAGTAAACAAACGGGGCTCTGACACATTTGTAAGTACAAAAGTCGAACTGCTTTTCACGTGTGTAGAAATGTGGTGCACTTAAGAGTTAAAAGAAGTCGCAAACTTCTACCCACCATGATTACCATGGCCTGTACCACGTGTACTAGGGATAATAAAAAATCACTGTGTGGAATTCAAGACGTATATACAATTTATTTATTCATTTCAACACACAAACGCGATATCCTGGCTAGAGATAATTGCGTCGATTTACATTTTTTTTAAAACAGAAACAGTTATAAAATTTTTACAAAAAAAAGTAATCGAAATAAAAAGAGAAAAAAATAATATATATTAGGAACCTGAACCTTTCAGGTTTGAAAGTAATTCATGAATATATTTACAAAAATAGTTAAACTTATGATAATTCTCTCTGCTATTTACAAATTGATATGGATCTACAACATTATTTATTGTCTGTTGTCTAGCGGTGAAGAAGAGTGGGCATTCCAGCAGTAGGTGTCTCGAGTCCTGGAATTCGTTGCCACAATGACAGCTAGAGTCTTCAATCGCATCAATTTTTGAAAAAAATCGCTTAAAATATCCATGGTTCGTTATAAACTGGGTATTATAAAAATTGGAGCGGGAATATTTTGGAATTCCAAACAGGAAAAAAGACGTATATACAATAAAGACGATATCCCAATGGACGCTAGAATGAAGAAGTCGCTATTTATGTAGTAGAAACGATGCTAGAATGAAATAACCGCTCTTTAGGTAGAACAAAAATGAATTTCAAAATCCAAGGAAATCCATCTCTGGGACACGTCAGATCCATGTCACCAACAACAAAATTGCATGCGGTGAGTCACAGCTTCCATAAAGAAGGAAATATGTAGCAGAATATATTCAGTTCTTAATCAAAAATGATCAAATTTATATATTTTGCTTCTCACCATATTCTTATTGCCTCTCTATACTATTGTAACAAAGTATTTATTAATTTTATTATTTTTATTAACAGAGTGGTCATTTTATGTTTATATTTTGCTACTCTATAAATTTCCCTCTTAGCTTATATTTTGTTTACCGTTCATAGTTTGTCCTTTGCTGAAATAAATTGTTGCCTCCTTCTGAAGTTTTTGTCTTCCCTAATTTTCCAAGTGGCATTTTGGTGGAGATGCTGGGTAAGTTTAGGGAAGACAAATTGAAGACCGCCGAGAAGACCTTGAAGCCATGGGTGCTGTGATCTACATTTTCGGAGTCTGACATCAGGATTCCACCGCCGTGCTAAAGCCAAGACTTCCCTCGAAGATTACGATGCCCCTATAGACGATACGACGACAAATCCGCTCTTCACGCTGCAAGAAAAAGAACGCAAAAGTACTAGGGACAAAGTTTTTGTCTTCCCTAATTTTCCACGTGGCAATATTATGCTTTTTTTAATTTTATTAATCACCCAGGCTCAATATTTGCGCCTATTACAAAGGCAACAAACAAACCAACAAGCAATTTAGAACTTAGAATTAAATATTTACAAATTTACATGTATATATATATATTGGTTCGACAGAGTTCATAAAATTTATAAAGACAAAGTGGCAGATGTAAGAGTTAAATTATTTAGATCAGGGAACAAAACGTGGTATAATTTCTCTAAAGTCCGGACAGTCATAAGGTGAAGTTTGTTCAGTTTTTTCCGCAAGAACTATTAGATGTTTCTGATGCCAATAGTTTGAAATTGCTATGATTAGAATAAATGGTCATTTTTACGTTTTACTTTCCTAATGCGATCATATAATCAAATATACAAGAAGTTTGAATATACATGTTATATAAAGGTATTATTTAAAATGTTATATAAAAATATTATAATATTTTATTTAAAAAATCATATTTTCATAGATTCAAATATTTCTGCTTAATCGACCGCCAGAGGTCCACACTTCCCCTATAAAAACTCGTTGTTTTTCTTCCCCGTTGGCCGGCTCAAACCTTTTGTACATTATGTAAATAATATTTTGTTTTCCTTGTTCTACTCACCTTAAATCAGGCAGTACTTCTAATCAAATTATGTTCTTTATATATTTTATATAACATACATATATTTTATCATCGCTGTGAAGACAGCAGAAAATTGCGTTTTATTTGAAAGATTAATTGTGCTGTGAATAGGGACATTTCTCATATCCAAAGTACAGTATAGATGGAAATTTTTGCTAGGAAGGATATTCATCTTGTATGTTAGTTATGTGAATAGTAACTATGTAAAACGATACTTGAAGTTACACCGCATGAGTTTCTTTTCAATGAAAAATCAAAATTTATTTCAAGGTGAAATATTGGCTATTTCTAACCTTTTTGGATGAGGTATGAAAGGGTGAATTATGAAGAGTAATGATGAACGGAAAAATAAAAGTGTCCAGGGATGGGAATCGAACCCGCAATGTTCCGCTTACCGGGCAGATGCCATGTCCACTAGGCTACCACTAGGTTTCTTTTATGCAAATAGTTATTTTGCATTTTTCTATTTTGTTTTTATCTTTTTTCCTTTATAGAAAAAGGAATGCTGCCAGTGCTGGTAGTATAGTGTGACTCGTGGCTTGAGGAGTAGAGCTCGTGACTTGAGGAGACCACACAGCTTGCTGATAAAATAAACGTATCTTTTTGCAAGTCATTTAAAACCGTTTATTGAAGCATTACAAGGCGAGTTTTCTCAGTGGTTGACTTATCGGTGTATATATATATGTCGTAAACCCGGGTAAGCCAACAAGGTGAGTTGGAAGCAGTCGGGGTTGAGTGGCAAGGCGTGCAGAGTGGGAAGTGCGCACGGGACAGTAAGGACAAAGTTTGGATCAAAAGACGCTCTCCTAGTACGTCTCAGGTGGCACCAGGACCAGGGGAAAGTTGAGGATTAACTAAGGAAAGCTCGGCGTCCTGCATGAAGCCGCGGAGGACAGAGAGGGGCCAAAACGGGCGACCACGAGGGGCCGCCGTGAGATGACAACGGACCTAGACTCAGCGGGCCTGTTGTGAGATGATAATGGCCTAGAACCGAGCGGGGCTGTCCGAAAAATATCCACTGTAACCTAACTAACTGTCAACATCCGGACCAACGCCCCTTCTTTGTCCCTCTCTGGATCCCCCGGGTGTCCAGTGGCAAGCTGGTGTCACTTTGAGACGACTAGAAAAGACGTCATACTTTATTACTTACATATTACATTGTTTAAATTACGATATATATATATATGTCTACGCGATATATCTATAATTTACAGAAGAGGCGACTTTTATAAAATACAGTAGACACTACGTACTTGAACATACAGAGAGATAGATACTCATTACTATAAGAGGCATATGCCTACATACATCTACTTGTCTTCAGATTGAATTGAATATTAGATTTTATTAAAATACACATACATGAACTATATTTAATTCAACTACCTTAAAATGTGATTTACCAACCATGAGAGAAAGAGAGAGATTGAAACTGATTTATTACAATGTCCCATATAAGAATATATATGGTTAAATACATAATGAATATAAATATCAATAAATAATATTATATAATGATAAAAATATATAAAATAATTGATAAATATACATATACATATATATAATATATATAAAATAAAAGGATTTAAAAGCGCGAATGTTTCTATTTGTCTATTTCGCGTTGTCATTTGGTGTCGCCAACCGCGGGAAAGACTCCGCTACCGGTGGACTGCGAGAATTCTTTCCTACAGAGTGGGCAGGTCGATAAGATGGCTGGTGTTACCCACCTCAAGACTAAGATGGTATTTGTTGATGGTAGCCTTCGCCTCACTTGTTAGCTTCACTGTCTCGGAATGGAGAGAGAAAGAGCAAAGATAAAACTAAGGCTTGTGGCGGCTAAAGAAATGGATCTAAAAAAACGTGACCTTCCGCAGTACCTTAATGAGGCGATGAATTAAGGTCAGGGTATCTCTCTATCTAACTCCTGCATCAATTCCTATAACAAGGCATCTTTAAAAAAAAGTCGGTGGATGAGAGGGTAACACGCTCGATTATCCGACAGTCATGAACCGGGGTTGAATCCCGCGTTAAAATTAGTTTATATGTGAATAACCTTCACATATTATTCACTGTTTCAATTATCATGAACTAGGTTGCTCTTGCTGAGCGGTACCTATTAATGTGATTTTGAACCAGGGCATCTTATTAACTTCTTCAAATTTCTCAAGAGTGTATATCATCATATAAATGAGTTTTAGAAAAATAGAATGTTCTCTATGTGTGTGTTTGCGAATGAAATAAACAAAAGAGGCATTTTTGTTTTGAACAGCACATTTTCATTGAAATTTCCAATATTTATAATAATTAATCTTCATAAGAAAGATATTGAACTTGAAACTTCTTAATTACATCATTTATTTGGGATTATATGATTTAATTGCAGATAAATAAATATAAATAAAAAAGGTATATCCTGACCACGTTCACATGAACTTTCAGATGGCAGAGCTCCATCTGGTGAATAGAAATCAACTAAACATTGATTTAACCTGTTCTCTGATATTTGGTCAACCCATTTTCCTTGATAAATCAATATTATTTTATTTTTTATTACTTTCTCACATAAATATAAACGAAAAGAATAATAAAATGGATGAAGGTATTAATATAAAACGAGCCTACATCCGAAAGACCTAAAGAGAAAAAAACATTGGCACCGAATATCAGGAAAATTGACGTAAATAGAAATATTTGCATACAGGAACTTTCGGGGAATAACGTGTCTTTTGAAAAGATTAGTTCATTCCATTTATTCATGACAATATGCAATTGGGAAATAAAATCGGCAAGTTTTGAATCCTAACTAACATCAGATCCCATACGGCTGTTGCAATTTTGAATTTCTTAGCCAAGAACAAAGTTCCTATACTTCTCAGGACCCATACTCACCGGATATTTCCCCCAAATGACTTTTTATTTTATATTAAAATAAAAATATTTTTTAAAAGAGGCGATTCAAGTCTCGAGAAGTCATAAAAGAAGATTCACTAAAGTATCTTAGAGGCTTGAAAGAAGCAAAAAAATTCTAAAAAAAATTGGTAATCGAATTAGCATTTAGATGCGGAAGGTGATTATTTTTAGAATGATATAAATTTTTCATCTTATGTTATTTTTTATATATTTTTAAAAATTCCGAGAGTTTTATGAGAGTACCTTGTAGATTCTGCATGCAACTAGCTATTTGCAAATCAAAATTCTTTTTCACGTTTTCATTCAGATTTTTAAAAGGTAGAGTTTATAAATTCAATTGGCATCTATCTATATAATTGGTAACAATTATATTTACTGGCAATATGTTTCTTTTACACACACAACAATGACATGAAGAAATAATTATTTATGTGATTGTTGTAGAGAAACACATTACCAGTAAATAATATTGTTACAAAATGTAGAGTCAAAATTCAAAACTATTATAGACGCGTATGATTCTTTTTAAAAATAAACAATTTCTACTGTCCTTACTGCAAAGGAAAAAATTAATGGGTGGGGCCTGGCTCATCAGTGGTGAGTATCACTATAAAAGGAAGTTCGAGAAATGCTATATAACAGCGGTAATGGTAGATTGAACTAGCGAAACCGCTGGGAGAGTTCACCACTGATGAGCCAGGCCCTCCCATTAATTTTTCCATTGCAGTAAGGACAGTAGAAAATTGTTTTATTTTTAAAAAAGAATCATACGCGTCTATAATAGTTTTTGAATTTTGATAACAGATGGCGCGCTAATGCATCATAATAAAATGTAGTATTAAGAAGGTTGTGAAAGGGGTAGAAAAAACAGATTCTCTTAAGACGTGCCCGTAGACCGACACTTCCGACAAAGCAGGTTCTTAACGTTGCCCGCCACTCAGGCCATGAATAAATTTCTGGAGGCGGGCCAGGATTGTTTCCCCGCTTGTTGTATTCTCAACTCTTGTCTCTGCAATTGTTGTGGATGCAATTATAAATATGACACTTTGATGGAAAACATCGCCTTCTTACACTTTCAGAAATCTACGCCTAAATGGATGGTGGCAGCTAGAGATCATAAATCCTTCCTGGATAGATAAAAGTCGGAAGATATTGAAGACTTTGTTTTTTTTTATCTCTTTTTTAATTGGATGACAATCCCCATGAAAAACAGCCCTAAACAGCCAGAGAGGCTGTTGTAAACAGAACGTACACTAAGAGAGTCATATGCGCTTTGTCCATTGCAGCATTTCCACTAATACTAATCAAATCTGTGCTTCAAACTGATCCAAACAAGGGTTCACTGCTCTATTAACTTGGAAGTTAAGGTGTCCTGTATCTATGCATGCTACCAAATTTATGTCAAATCTGCACCACAGGATGGAAAATTTGAAATGCCTGAGTTTAAGAAGATTTAAATTACAAATGAC
>CP092865.1:119100107-119384384 GCA_030710605.1 Cordylochernes scorpioides | reverse complement strand
TTAAAATCATTGTTGCCAATAGAGTTTCATTGTTGCAGAAAAAGTATTTATTGTTGCAGATAAAATCACTCTTGCCAATAGAGTTTCATTGTTGCAGAAAAAGTAGTTATTGTTGCGGATAAAATCACTCTTGCTAATAGAGTTTCATTGTTGAGGAAAAAGTAGTTATTGTTGCAGATTAAATCACTCTTGCCAATAGAGTTTCATTGTTGAGGAAAAAGTAGTCATAGTTGCGAATAAAATCATTGTTGCCAAAAGAGTTTCATTGTTGCAGAAAAAATATTCATTGTTGTGGATAAAATCATTGTTGCCAATAGAGTTTCATTGTTGCGGAAAAAGTAGTCATTGTTGCGGATAAATTCATTGTTGCCAATAGAGTTTCATTGTTGCAGAAAAAGTATTCATTGTTGTGGATAAAATCATTGTTGCTAATAGAGTTTCATAGTTGCGGAAAAAGTAGTCATTGTTGCGGATAAATCACTGTTGCCAATAGAGTTTCATTGTTGCGGAAAAAGTAATCATTGTTGTGGATAAAATCAATGCTGCCAATAGAGTTTCATTGTTGAGGAAAAAGTAGTCATTGTTGTGGATAAAATCATTGTTCCCAATAGAGTTTCATTGTTGCGGATAAAATCACTGTTGCCAATAGAGTTTAATTGTTACGGAAAAAGTAATCACTGTTGTGGATAAAATCACTGCTGCCAATAGAGTTTCATTGTTGAGGAAAAAGTAGTTATTGTTGTGGATAAAATCATTGTTGCTAATAGAGTTTCATTGTTGCAGAAAAAGTAGTCATTGTTGCGGATAAAATCATTGTTGCCAATAGAATTTCATTCTAGCGGAAAAAGTAGTCATTGTTGTGGATAAAATCATTGTTTCCAATAGAGTTTCATTGTTGCAGAAAAATTAGTTATTGTTGTAGATAAAATCACTCTTGCCAATAGAGTTTCACTGTTGAGAAAAAAGTAGCCATTGTTGCGGATAAAATCACTGTTGCCAATAGAGTTTCATTGTTCCAGAAAAAGTAGTTATTGTTTTGCAGATAAAATCACTTTTGCCAATAGTTTCATTGTTGAGGAAAAAGTAGTCATTATTGCGGATATAATCATTGTTTCCAATAGAGTTTCATTGTTGCAGAAAAAGTAGTCATTGTTGCGGATAAAATCATTGTTGCTAATAGAGTTTCATTGTTGCAGAAAAAGTAGTTATTGTTGCGGATAAAATCATTGTTGCCAATAGAATTTCATTCTAGCGGAAAAAGTAGTCATTGTTGTGGATAAAATCATTGTTGCCAATAGAATTTCATTCTAGCGGAAAAAGTAGTCATTGTTGTGGATAAAATCATTGTTGCCAATAGAGGTTCATTGCTGCGAAAAAAGTAGTCATTGTTGCGGTTAAAATCATTGTTGCCAATAGAGTTTCATTGTTGCAGAAAAAGTAGTTATTGTTGTAGATAAAATCACTCTTGCCAATAGAGTTTCATTGTTCCAGAAAAGTAGTTATTGTTGCAGATAAAATCACTTTTGCCAATAGTTTCATTGTTGAGGAAAAAGTAGTCATTATTGCGGATATAATCATTGTTGCCAATAGAGTTTCATTGTTGCAGAAAAAGTAGTCATTGTTGCGGATAAAATCATTGTTGCCAATAGAGTTTCATTGTTGCAGAAAAAGTGTCATTGTTGTGGATAAAGTCATTGTTGCCAGAAGAGTTTCATTGTTGCAGAAAAAGTGTCAATGTTATGGCTAAAGTCTCGTTGCCAATAGAGTTTCATTTTTGCGTAAAGAGTAGTCATTGTTGCGGATAAAATCATTGTTGCCAATAGAGTTTCATTGTTGCAAATATGGTAGTCATTGTTGTGGATAAAATCGATTGTTGCCAATAGAGTTTCATTGCGGAAAGAGTAGTTATTGTTGCGGATAAAATCATTGTTGTCAATAGAGTTTCATTGTTGCAGAAAAAGTAGTCATTGTTGAGGATAAAATCATTGTTGCCAATAGAGTTTCATTGTTGCAGAAAAAGTAGTCATTGTTGCGGATAAAATCAATGTTGCCAATAAAGGGTCATTGTTGCAGAAAAAGTAGTCATTGTTGTGGATAAAATCATTGTTGCCAATAGAGTTTCATTGCGGAAAGAGTAGTCATTGTTGCGGATAAAATCATTTTTGCCAATAGAATTTCATTGTTGCAGAAAAAGTAGTTATTTTTGAGGATAAAATAATTGTTGCCAATAGAGTTTCATTGTTTCAGAAAAAGTAGTCATTGTTGTGGATAAAATCATTGTTTCCAATAGAGTTCCATTGTTGCAGAAAAAATATTCATTGTTGCAGATTAAATCATTGTTGCCAATAGAGTTTCATTGTTGCAGAAAAAGTAGTCATTGTTGCGGATAAATACATTGTTGCCAATATAGTTTCATTGTTGCAGAAAAAGTAGTCATTGTTGTGGATAAAATCATTGTTGCCAATAGAGTTTCATTGCGGAAAGAGTAGTCATCGTTGTGGATAAAATCATTGTTGCCAATTGAGTTTCATTGTTGCGGAAAAAGTAGTTATTTTTGCGGATAAAATCATTGTTGCCAAAAGAGTTTCATTGTTGCAGAAAAAGTAATTATTGTTGCGGATATAATCATTGTTGCCAATAGTGTTATTGTTTCATAGTTTTTAATATAGTATCAATGTTTAGGGCAAATTACAATTGTTATGTTTCATATTTCATTTTTGTTAAAAAATATCAATTATTGAAGTTAAAAATGTCACACACACACACACACACTCGAGCGTGCGGCCACGCTTTTGCGAGCTCCTCCGTTTTCGCCTCTGGCGTGTGTGTAGATGGCGATAAACATGCCAAATTTGATACTGGCGGGAAGCCTAGAAGAAGCTGAACACGTGCCAGAAAGGCCCAGCTTTAAACTCCAAACCGGTGATGAAATATCACTAAAAATCGATCTCCAGAACATAATTTCTGGAGATTTTCAAGAAAAAGCAAAGCATGCAAATCCGCCGGCAGGCAAGACGCATGCTAATGCGGCCCCGCGAGTGGTGACGTCACGGTGCCGCCGACTGCTGCTACGACCAGCTCTACAACAGCCATCCCGACCTCGCTCAACTGGGCCGACAGCGAGATGGCGGAGGTGGACGCCAACGACGGCTACACAGTCGTGAAGAGCAAGAAGAGGCGCCGCGGCTCAACATCACCTGAGCACGCTGCAAGGCAGCCCAACAAGCCTGGAGAGCAGCGAGCCCCCAGCAGCGGAAGCGGCCAACAGGGCCGAGAGCAGTGCCGCCTCAGGAGATCAAGGCGACACGCGCCAACATCGCCGACGCCAGGGCGAGGCAGGTCACTACCAACCACGAGAACTACGTCTTCGTGGAGCTGTGCCCAGACATCCCAGACTATTCCTACCTCAAGGCAATGAGCACGCTACTCGGGGGGCCAAAAAGCATTACTCAGCTCAATCGAATGAACGGCCACTACATCGTGGGCCTAGCGAACAGGGACCTTGCGAACCGTCTGGTCGCGGACGGCCTGGAAATCGAGGGAACGACCCTCAAGGTCTTCCCCTTCCGCAAGAGGGCGGTGCGTATAGTCGTGGCCAACCTGCCCGGCTTTGTGGAGGACAGCCCCATCGTGAACACCCTGAACCAATTCGGGAAGGTCACCTCCATCGCCCCCCCATCCTGGTCAAAATGGGGGAGTTCACCTTTACCGACGGCCGCCGGGAGGCGTTCATCCTGCTCCGCGAGGGTGTAAGGCTGGAGACGCTGCCCACCCGACTGACCATCCAGTCCAAGGGAGACACCCTGTCGGCCTTCCTCTCTTTTGGAATCAAGTGTTCCAAATGCGGTAAGCAGGGCCACCGCAGAGCCAATTGCCCAGCGCTCGCCAGGCAAGGGAACGGCAGCCCCAGGCAAGCAGCGTCTCCCACCGACGCAAGGACTCCCCCCTCCTCCTCCTCAGCAGCCAAGGAAGCCGGCACCGGCGCCCGCAACACCGGCGTCCCCTGTCCAACCGGCGAAGACATCAACAGAGGATCCGGCGATCCCCTCGGCGCCCCATCCTGCCGAACCGATGGATCTCGCCCAGCCCGCCCATGCCGCCCTCCCTGCTCTCCTGGCTGCCCCGCGGCCCCTCGAGCCTCGCATCTCTCCGCTCGACCACGAGATGTCGGTGGAGAAGCTGACCTCACCTCCCTCCACGCCTGCCCGGGGAGAATCCGCACTCAAACAGCTGCTGAAGCACATCTAGGAGACCCCCACCCTTTCCATCGACTGGGACAAGCTGCCCGGCCTAAACTGCAAGGAAGCACAGCAGCTTCTCACCTCTGAAACCACCATGAAGAGGCTAGTGCCCACGCTGACAGAGGCACAGGTCGCCACCCTCGACAAGTTGCACGAAACCTTCAGGGCCTCGTGCCCAGACTCCAACTCCACCATCCGCAAAACCCTCCAGAAGACCAGGAGGGTGCTGCGTGACCTACAGCGCCAATGAACCACCGCGTCGCCACCATCAACGCGCGAGGGCTAGCCACTCGGGGGAGGAGCCTTGCCCTTTGTCATCTCCTCAGGCAACATCACGTGGACATCGCGTTTGTCCAGGAGACAAACGCATTTCATCTGGGCAGCGGCCAAGACCTCTGCCTCGGCTACAACGCTGTTGTACTGGCCCATCCCGTAGCCATCTCGGGATCCGGACTCGCCTGCGTCTTCGGGCCAGGCGTAGCCGTGATACAACAGCACGTCCTGTGGCCGGGCCACTTCGCCTTGGCAACCATAGATGTCCACGGCGAGGAGATGACGGCCATCGCCGTTCATCTGGCGCATGAACCCCGGGAGAGAAACCGGCAACTGGAGCTCCTGGCGGCGACAGCGGCACAGGAGGAGGAGGGGGCCTGCTGGATCATCGGCGATTTTAACACCAGGGATCGGGGCCCCTCATCATCATCTTCGTCGGATGCCCTCGCCGCTCTTCTGGGCCGCGCTGGTCGACGTGGCCACCCAGTTCGACGCCGCCCACCTGCCCACCAGAGTCGCCAGGCACGGCGACCAAGTCGAATCCAGCCGCCTGGACCGTATCCTCGTCCCTGCTGGAGTCCTGGATCGCGTGTCCATCTACGCGACCAGCCACTACCACCTCTCGGACCACCGCCTCGTGCTGCTCCAGGTGGGCCCGCCTACCACCGCCGTCTCCTCCCCCACCCAGCCTCGCTTGGCCGCGATGCTCCGCTCGGGCCTTGCTCTCGAACATCTGGCTGGCTACATCCGAGAGTTGGAAGAAGACACAGCGCACGATGACGACGACGGGACCTTCTGGGATAGGTGGACCTCCATCAAGGCGGGGCTGCTGGCGGAGGCCAGATCCCTGCACGACCCGCGGCACGCTGCCAGCGACAGCAACGTCTACAGGGCGAGACGTTACATCGCGGCGCAGCTCGAGGCCTCCTCCATCCGGGCAGACTACCCATCGCTGCCGGACCTGGCACGCGCCATCCGCCTCCGTCGCCCGGTCAGCGTCATCAGGGACGAGGAGGACAACGTCATCGAGGGCCCAGAGCTTCGGCGGAGGGCGTTCGCGACCTTCCAGCCCCGCTTCGCCCGTCCCACCAGCGATCCAGCTGCGGGAGCTGCCTTCATCGCCAGCAGCGCGCCCACCACCACCACCCGCGAGCTGAGTGAGGAGGACCCGCTCCACCGTACAGACATCAGCCCCAGCGAAATCGCCCACGCCATCGAGCACCTCCCTCGCGGAAAGGCCCCCGGCTGGGACGGCTTGCCTTGCGAGCTCCTCGTCGCCTTCAACGAGGACTTCTTCGCGGAAGCTCTGGCCCGGGTGTTCGCGGCTTCACGGCTCCGCGGTGCCCTACCTCCGTCGACGCGGCGCAGCTCAATCTGCCTCGTGCCCAAGGCCCGCGGAGGTCGCGGCCTTGATGGCTACAGGCCTGTCGCGCTGCCCTCGGCCGACTACAGGGTCCTGGCCGCCATCCTTCACCGGCGCCTCAAGCCCCACCTGCGGACCCTTGTGCCGGAATGCCAGACCTACGCCGTCCCCGGGAGGTCCCCGTCATGGAACATCGCCATGGTGACGGACGCCGTCGAGGAGGCCACCGCCCTGGGCTCGCCGCTGGCCGTCATGGGCGTCGATCTAGAATCCGCCTTTGACTCACTAGACCGCGTCTTCCTGGAGTCCCTGTTGATGTCCCTCCGCCTCCCGCCGGCCTTCTTGGCATGGATCAACATCCTCTACGCCGGGGCGGACGCTACGATCCGGGCCGGAGGCTTCTATACCACCGCCTTCCCCCTCCTCAACGGCCTAAGACAGGGCTGCGCCGTGAGCGCCGCACTCTTCAGTATCGCCACGGGGCCGCTGCTACGTCGCCTGGCGTTGACCCTCGGCGTGGGCAATGTCATCGCCTACGCCGACGACATCGTCCTCCTATTCCATCGCGACGGAGTCTTCGAGCGGGTGGCGACCGTCTTCGAAGATTACAAGCAGGCCTCCGGAGTTGGCGTGAACCTCCGGAAGAGCGCTGGCCTCTGGTGCAGCGCCTGGCGCAACCGCGGCGACTCCCCTCTCGGCGCCTCCTGGTCGACCACCTCCATCAGGATCCTCGGGCTCGACATCGCCCCCAGGAGCACCGTCGCCCACCGGGAGCAGCATCTCCTGGCCCTCCTGGAGACCGCATGCCGCAGATGGACGCCCTTCACCCGCGGCCTCTCCCTCGTCGGGCGAGCAAGAGCGGCGAACACGCTGGTGGGCTCTTTCATCCAGCACCACCTGCATGGCTATTTGCCATCACCCCCGACCATCGCCAAGCTGCAGGCCCGACTGGCGAGGTTCGTCTGGGGACAAGACCACACGGCGTGGCGTCCCGCCAATGTCATGGCGAGGCCAGTTGCCATCGGAGGCCTCGGCCTCCTCGACCTCGCGACCCAGCTACAGCTCGCCTGCCTCAAGGGGGTGCAGGTCGCGCTCCGCGGGGGCAGAAATGCCTTCAGCTGGCTGGTCGGCGGCAACAGCGATGAAGCCTGGATCCACCCTCCACCGGACGGCACCCGTCTCCAGCCCCGCCGTCTCCGGCTGCTGAAGCTCTGGGAAGAGGCCTCCAACATCCTGGGCCTCAACCACCGGGCGCTCCCCACTGCTCAGCTGCTGGACCTCCCCATCATCGGCGGTTGCCGGTTCCTCCGCCCTCCCGACCTCCTGGCCCCTACCCGCTGGCGCGGAGCCCGAGTCCGGGACCTCATTGTGGAGGAACATCTCATCGCCCGCCCAACGCGCTCGGCCCTAGCTAACGCCGCGGCCCTGGGCGCCTTCTGTCTGAGGCTGACCTCCGAGAACGCCGTGGGCTTCGGGGCGGAGTCTGCGCCTTCATCTAGCTCCTTAGCTGCGGCCGTGGTGCTGCGAGGGACGGCTACGCCGTTCCTCAACGGCCTCACGACCCGTTCGGCCCGACGGGCCCTGGAACGCCCGCGCCTCGCTACCACGCCCATCTCAAGGTTCA
This sequence comes from Cordylochernes scorpioides, assembly GCA_030710605.1. NCBI lineage: Eukaryota > Metazoa > Arthropoda > Arachnida > Pseudoscorpiones > Chernetidae > Cordylochernes > Cordylochernes scorpioides. Next base: position 119,376,883 of record CP092865.1, on the reverse strand, counting down.
CCTCGAGATGGTCGCCCACCATCGGTCCACCACCATCCAGGATCGACTGGGCCTCGCTGCGGCGCTGCGCCTACTCGGGCCACGAGGCCGACGCGGCCCTCAAGTTGGCCCTCCACGCCCTTCCCCATCCGGCCCATCCTGCTTCGGTAGGCCCCTCCTGTCCTGCCTGCGGGTCCATCGACCCCTCCCTCAGCCACCGTTACTGGTGCTGTCCCTCCATCAGGGTTTTTCTAGCGTGAGTGTCCTCTCATGGAGGTTCTACTGCATTTGTGATGTAAACTGTTTTATGTAGAGAGGTTTCCTCTAGCGTCAGTGTCCTCTCATGAAGGTTCTACTGAATTGGTGATGGAAACTGTTTTTTTTTGTAGAGAGGTGTCCTCTAGCGTGAGTGTACTCTCATGGAGATTCTGCTGTTTTGGTAATGGAAACTGATCTTTGCAGAGAGGTGTCCTCTAGCGCGAGTGTCCTCTCATGGAGGTTCTACTGTATTGGTGATGGAAACTGTTCTTTGTAGAGAGGTGTCCTCTAGCGTGAGTGTCCTCTCATGGAGTATGTTCTACTGTATTGGTGATGGAAACTGCTTTTTGTAGAGAGGTTTCCTCTAGCGTGAGTGTCCTCTCATGGAGGTTCTACTGTATTGGTGATGGAAACTGTCCTTTATAGAGAGGTGTCCTCTAGCGCGGATTCCTCTAATGGAGGTTCTACTATATATATTTAAGGATTAATACAAGTGTATATATATATTATATATTCTAGGCTTGTTTACGTGTCAGAAAAATTTCCTATGAAGTGTTTATGGATATTATCTATACAAGAGAATAATGTGAAGATGTATTGCGGCAAATACAGAACATAAGTTGGAAGCCAAGACTTACCATCTCTTCCACCCCCTTGCTGCATCGATCAGGGAATTTCATGCAAAAGTCTCTCCTGCGAAACCTGCGTCACGCACATGCATCAGAGGGGGCATTTGATGTATAAAGCACGCAAAGAGTTACTTAAAAAAACACCTTTAAACCAGATTTTCAATTTAAATTTTATCAATACAGTCGAACTCAAATAATTCGTACGTATATATGGTAATTTAAACCAACAACCCCATATTGTATATAACTTATAACAATATTTTCATGTTGTATAATAGAAACACATCTGTAAATGATTATACCCATGATTGACATGTGTGTTTACATCATCATATGTAATGCACTTTGTACAAACTGAAGATAAATAAATAAAACTCTGTAATAGATTAAGAGTTGAGCTAAAGCAGAGATCGAGCATATAGCATTCACAAAACAACATCAAAAGATAGATTGGAAATTGTCAGGACGGCGCCAGTTTAGAATTTCACCAGACGATCCACGCCCCTGTCGCATAAGACCCCCGTCTTAACCTATAAATACAGTCACTTTACAGTCACTCGACAGTTACTTCACCATCTGCGTGAGCTCTCGTCGGTTGTACCCCAGGTCCTCCTCATCCACCATGTAGTCAGTAAGAACTCTTCTATCTCCATCTTTCGCTCCTAGCTCAACTTTTATCTGTTCACGGAACTTTCTTAGTGCAACTGTGTCTTCGTTTTTTTGTGTGGACATTCCCAAGCTTTCCACTCTGCCTCGACCACGACTGCCTGTACTCTGTGAGAACTTTTAAAGGTCTTACAAGGTGCAGAGAGGTATTGGAAAACTCACCACATCCTGACTGTTCCTCTCGGTTAACACAGTATAGCGAGAGTTACAGGACTTCATCACATGTTTAGTCGACAGAACCACATCAAATATTTAGTCAACAGGATCTCACATCACATTTATAGTCGACAGGATTCTACAAGAGGCTACCAGACTATCACCACATATATAATTCAAAAACATCTTTAATTCGAATATTTATCTTGGTCCCTAGAATTTCCTATAAATATAATTTCCGTTTTTAATTCGAATTTTTGTATAATTCGATTTTTTTTTGTCCTTTGGGCTTCGAATTATCAAAGTTTGACGGTAATATGTTTTTTTGCTTATCCCTAGTACATGTGGCCACGGTAATCATGATGGGTAGATAGCGACTGCTTTTACTGTAAGTGCACCACAAGTCTACACATGTGAAACGCAGTTAGACTTTGCACTTACAAATGTGCCAGAGCCCCGTTTGATTACTTGAACTCGCTGGTAGGGTTTGGACTTTTGCAAGAATCGGGAGCCATTGGAGCATTTTTTTTAATCAGAAAAAGGTGTCCAATGCGGGAATCGAACCCGGGTTCGAACACCAACGGTTTAGACCATCCTTCCACCGACTCCCGGCCTGCATTATGTAATTATATTAATTTATGTTAACATATTGATGTAAATACACATTCTTCGATTCAACTGAGCTCCTGGCACTTTCTATAGACCTCCAATTACAATTCAATAAGCAATAAATATACTATTTTTATACGGGTATTCTGGTAATATATTTATATTTCAAATTTTAATTGTAGTTTCTTTGCAATCAATAAAGCAATGTTTAAAACAGCATATGAAAGCTTTTCAAATATAATTGTATTACGATTCACTAGCGCGCCATCTGTTATCAAATTACGAAACTATTTTAGACGCGTAATATTCTTTTTAAAGTAAAACAATTTCTACTGCCCTTACTGCAATGGAAAAATTAAAGGGAGGGCCTGGCTCATCAGTGGTGAACCCTCCCAGCGGTTTCGCCAGTTTAATTTACCATACCGCTGTTATAATGCATTTTTGTAACTTCCTTTTATAGTGATACTGATGCTTGACTCTAAAATACCCATTCCAAGAGTCTAAGAACAGTATCACTATAAAAAGAAGTTCCAAAAAAATACAATATAACAGCGGTATGGTAGATTAAACTGGTGAAACGGCTGGGAGGGTTCACCACTGATGAGCCAGGCCCTCCCTTTAATTTTTCCATTGCAGTAAGGGCAGTAGAAATTGTTTTATTTTAAAAAGAATATTACGCATCTATAATAGTTTCGTAAATATAATTGTAACAAAAATTAATCGCTAAAATTTATATTAATATAGAATTTTATCCGCCTATATATGACAGCAGTCGAAAAATATTCTGCCGAACTCTTTCGAGCATTTCTGTCCTTCAACAAGAGACAAATAGAAAAGTATAAGAAGTTGTTGTTGTTGTTGTTGTTGTTGTGTCCAAAGAAGAGTCTCAGATGTCTTCATACATCTCCATCACAGCAGCAGCAATATCCACTATCTTGGGTGTGTAAAGCTGCTGTTCTGGGTCTAAGTCAATTTTCTGCAAGGCTGCGGCCATTGCTGGACATGAGAATATATGAGTAGGTGTTAGTTCCACACCAGGACAGTTGTTATATGCTCTATAGGTTCTTGTGCCATCTGGATGTATTGTCATTCCTTTATAGTGTTTTGTTCTAAGTCTTATTATAGTTTTTGTCAGTGTTATCTCAGAAGTACAAGAAGTACAAGTTTTTACCCAGGAACTAATAAAACTGAGATTAAGAACCTTTTCTTCCGGGAGCATGTTAAAACAAGACAAAGACAAAGGAATAGCTAAGATCCAATCAGAGTCCAGGAGTACTTGCTAAGATCCAATGAGAAGTCGCCACGGGAGGAGAATCCTCCAATGAAAGCACTGAAGAGTTAACGAGTTAAATCTCGGACTCAAGTTAGGCAGTCTTATCAGAGGCAGGACCTCGGCACCATCGCAACAAGTTGGAGCTCGCCACCATCTTTCTCAGCACCCAGATAAGTCCCATGTTCAATATGTGAACAGCCTAACCTTAGTCAAGAACCCCATAGTCTCACCCCTTTCTCCCTTGATCGCTGGCCTATTTCAATCCAATCCTGTGTCCTCGTTATTTTCCCCTGTGTGAATACCTTACTATTTCAGCAAAACGATTGCGCCCACATCAATTACAGTAAGTCAACGTACTACTACAACAATCATTAATCACTCAATCAATCACTCAATCAACCACCAAAAAGGCCCCGAACATTACATTTATGTATTATAAAATCACTATTTGTATTTTGGTACACTGTGTGACTTCACTGCTCTCTTTGATGTGAGAAATAAATAAATTATTCTGGAGGCTACTTAAAGTTAGGTTATCTCATTATTCGCTTATATAAATTTGTAGGATGGTTGATACACGCTCTGGTAAGATGCAAGACTCAGCACAGGAGAGAATCAAGGTTGAAGAATCTGCCAAGCCGCAACCTGGTGCAACAATATGTACATAGAATAGATTTGCATTTAAAATAAACCTTTCACCTTATGATTTCGCGATTAAAAAAAAAATGAATTTGTTTAAGGCGATTTTTTTTTTATATATAACCCAAAACCTATTATTTGGGGAAAATGTAATAAAATTAGAAAGTAAATTCTGAAAGTTATTACCTGTTGGAGTTACAGATGGTGACTGATGGGAATTCCAGGGATCCATTATTATAAACGATAACTTCCACTTGGGTGGGGAAGCTGTAGTATCCGATGAGGAAGTGTCCAAGCTGATACAGAAATCCACCGAGACAGAAAGAAAACACCAAGAACCAAACAAATTTGCGACAGTAATTATCAGCCTGTGCAATATGAGATACACCACTAATGGTTGAAGTGCTGAAGAGCTTTTTGGCAAAAGTTCCTACAGAGAGAGTAAGCTTCGAATTTCCAAATACTTCTGACCAAACTGGAAATACATTTTCATCCGGCTTGTCAGAGTTTTGTTCATTAGATTTCCACGTTGTGTCATTCGGTAGATATGGCTGTGGTTCCATTAACAGGAATTCCCAATCCAGTTCATTCTTGTATTTAGGTGGATATGGCATCTCTATTGGATAATCCCACTGGAAGTCCATCCTTGGTGGTGGAGGATATCGCATTTCAGATGGGTAGTCCCATGGTTGAGGAGTTGAGAATGCTTCTTCATATCGTCCCATGTTCTACTGACCTGAGTAATGCCAAGGTAGAATTCATCGAGCGAGTGACAAAGTATCTCGCGGAAACAATAAAAGTCCATTAGTAAGCCAGCTTTGCGTGTTCCTCTTCACGCTATTCTCTATAAGTGAATGTTTGCAACCTTGGATTTCTCTAATGCCAACAATGTGTTCAATAAAGCTGGACCAGTAGAAAATAATTTTTGTTCGTTTGATTTTTAAAAGAAAAACACTTTCAAATATAAAAGATATAATATCGTATTGTATATATGCATGTAAATACACCTATCCCCCGATTTACACGGTAGATACGTTCCTGAGAAAAACGTGTGAATCGGGGGATAGGTGTACACAGAAATAAAAATAAAATGCATTGACAGGTTAAAATATGTAGTCAGCACATAAGCTCGGGATTCCTCGTGAGATGTGTACACAGGGCATGTGTTCAATCACAGTAGCATTTAGTATAGTGTGATAAAACAGAAAAAAAAACTTATTTGGAAAACCGTGTAAAAGCGAAAACGTGTAAAACAAATACCGTGTAAATCGGGGGATAGGTGTATATGTAAAAGAGAAAAACACTCTTAAAAACACCTTCTGGAGATTTAGGAACCCACTGAAGACGTTGAGAACTATTTCAGAAAAGAAAAATATAGCAATAGAACTCTATAATTTCTACAGATTAATTGTAAATAGATTCATACACAAAAGAGGTAGTGAGGAAAGTTTTAGAACAGATGTGTAAATAAATCCCTTTTCAAACAAAGGCTCACGTACACATGGGGAAAGGGAGGAAAAAATTACTGTATTATTTTGTTGTTGTATGGCGAATCCATACAGGGCAATGGGCTCTAATAAAAGCCTTTTTGTTGTTTTTTGTTGTAAATATATGTATATATATGTATTAATTAAATGGCATATTTTGGATCTAAAATAAAACAAACATTTTATTTAATATAAAATGCCAATATTTCAATAGGCTGTACGTCTAACTTCATCAGGGCGTTTCTTGTTTTTAAACTGCTTTGGATGATCACGTGATGCCTTCACGCGACGATATATAAAATATTTACAACTCTGGGGCTAAAATTTAAAATATATACACACAAATATCAATGATAATAGACTATATACATGATTCATAATAAGTATAAGAAAATAATTTTTAAATCGATTTGAACTGTAAATATAACGGAGGGATGTTAATTTTTCTAATAAAACTGTTGGTATCTTTCATTGAGGTCCAACTTTATAAAAATAGTCTTGGGTGTTTATCCTGAATGTTGTTGTATATAATATCTGTATTTTCAAAATTAGGCATATTTGATATGTATGTATATCAAATAGCAATTCAAATTCCTATTCGTAGATAAAAACTATTAATAAATATAGGTGTATTTAACTTTTGGGATTTTAATTTCTATTAAAATATAACATTACAATAAGAAGAAAATGGCCGGATATTTGTTCTAAGAAGAGATGAATGCTAACGGCGACGCATTAGCTTATATATCTTTTCATAGAAAAATATAATATATAGTGGGGAAAAAGTTTCTCCATATATATTTTTTGTTGAAAATGGGCAATTATATAATTTTTCTAAATTTAGAAGAAGGGTTCAAATATGAACAAAAATTGCAGAATATATCTATTAATATTATGCTGTTTTACACAAATAAATTTACTGGCAATGCGTTTCTTTTAAATATCATCAAATATTATCTCTACAGACCTTACTGCAATGATATGAGTTATTGAATGAGAGGGCTTGGCTCATCAGTAGTGAACCCTCTCAGCGGTTTCGCCAAATTAATCTCTAGACCGCTCTACTATTGTATTGGATTGGTGAGCCATGAGCCAAGCCCTCTCATTCAATAACTCATATCATTGCAGTAAGGTCTGTAGAGATAATATTTGATGATATTTAAAAGAAACGCATTGCCAGTAAATTTATTTGTGTAAAATTTTAACGATAGATGGCAATTAAATTTAATTTACTATTATGCTGTTTGTTACTTGAATTTTATTGTATTTGTTTGTGTTTAGAATATTTTTTTTTGCTTATCCTTGGTACACGTGGTACAGGTCATGCTAATTATGGTGGGTAGAAGTTGGCAACTGCTTTTACTGTAAGTGCACCACATGACTACATATGTGAAAAGCAGTTCGACTTTGCACTTACAAATGTGCCAGAGCCCCGTTTTGGTTACTTGCACTCACTGGTGGGGTTGGACTTTTGTAAGAATCGGGGGCCATTGGAGCATTTTTTTTTAATTAGAAAAAAAATTCCCAATGCGGGAATCGAAACCGGGTCGTAGCGGTCGAAAACCAACGGTTTAGACCATCCTTCCACCAATTCTACCATGCTTCTGATGTTCCCGGCACAAACGGCTGCAAAAAAATTCGGTATCATATTTTATTAATTAAAAAACACTTCTCCTTATTTAAAATTAAAAAAATAACTTTTAAATATGTTATGAATATATTTCCTAAATTTACATTATTATCTTTAATTAAAAATACATATATTGGATCAAAAAATCATTTATTTTACCAATATATCAGTTGGCTGAACGCCAACCTTTATCAATGTATTATAACATATTAATTGTTGACATACATTAATATGTTATAATACCTTGATAAAGGTTGGCGTTCAGCCAACAGAAATATTGGTAAAATGAATGATTTTTTGATCCAATATATATGCTTTATTAATTAAAGATTTATTTATGAATTGTTCTATTGCATATGATTTGCATATATTTACTTTTCTCAAAAATTTTCGAACCTTTTAGGTTTAATTGCTATTTTGAATTTTACTCCTCTTTCAGTATCCCCACGCTGGCACCATGTTGTAACTTTATCCAGTTACTTCTTTTACCCATTTAACCTATATATTATACACAGGTCTTCTTCTTTCTTATCTCCACACTGGGTGAAGTAGAATGTGTCTGCCTCTGTCATTAAGACTGGGAACACTACTCAGTGGCAGGCCGACTTAGCTCCAAAAGAAATGGCCGCCTCTGACATGAGGAACAGACACCATGTGCAGCCGCTCCTAACATGGAGTACAAACACTGCTCATCCTGTATCCCTGGATTAGGAGTCCTTACAGGGTACTATCAGATGGGCCAGCTGAGCCCAGGTTTTTTAGTGAGCTTGTTACTGCTCCCCTCCCCCTTTTCATCCGGGCTTGGGACCAGCAAAGGCGAAGTTTTATACACATGTGAAAGATGTTAATCGCTGAATGCCGTGGTCCATTTGTATGAGGAAAGCGAAGACTAGAACACTGCTGATTCAACATTCGCCTTTTCAGTGATACGCTAACCTTGATGTATGCATGAAGGAATGTGTGGCCATTGGACATACGTCGGACCTGTAGGCTGTTGTTGGGTGCTGCGCTGCTTGGAGTATAGGAGCTCTATCTATGTTTTCTTCCTGTGATGAATCTGTATAAGACCGGTGGTCTTAATAAAGCTGTGTTGTTGTTACATGTGAAAATGTTATATATTTTTTTACAGCATTCACATGGAGCCAATTAATACAACACAGTGCTACAATAATTCTCTGCACTGCCTGGAGTATAGGAGCTCCATCTATGCTTCCTTTCTTCCTGCGGTGAATCTGTATAATACTGGTTAATAAAGCTTGTCTATAAATAAGTCTTAATAAAGCTGTGTTTTGTTGTTACATGTGAATATTTACAACAACAACAACAACAAAAAGCCTTTATTTAGGGTCACTGACCCTATACAGGATTCACCAGAGGTATGCATAAGAACAAAGCAGTGAGACAAAGGAAATAACGATATAGACAAAAGAAAAAGCATGTGAATATTCTATATTATATTTTATCAAAAAATAATAGAAAAAAAGTAGGTCAGGTGTTGATATTAAAAAATAAAGAGAGCCTATCCACGAGCTCGTGGTCACGATAAGCTCTCTTTATTTTCATTATATTTTATATTACAGTTTTTCATAGAGTCAATCATCACATCGTGTTACAATAATTAATATTTATTATACCTATATTGTTTACATTTTGTGTTTTCAGATAGATTTATATACACCCATACCTCGCTTTGCGTCGGGGTTACGTTCCAAAAAAAAAACACGACGCAAATTGAAACGATGCAAAGTGAAAATAAAATTTTGATGGCATGGCGCAATCAAAACAAAGGTGTTGCCATATTTTAGGAAAAAAATTCAAAAAAAAAAAAAATTAAAGACCCGAATTCAAAACAACGCAACTTCGAAAATCTAACGACGCACAGTGAAAATTAGTAAAAATTAAGCAGCGACGCAACTTCGAAAAAAACGCAAAACGAAATGACGCAAAGCGAGGTATTGGTGTATACAAATTAAGACTATATACAATAGGTACCTAAAGGTAATTATTTTGACAAAATACAAGCCATTAAGGAGAAATAGCTGAACGTTTTGCTAGGCATACTGAAAGACGAATTTTTCAAGTGTTTCCAAAGTTAGAAGAAAATATTGAAAAAATGCCTTGATGCAGGAGGGGTGGGGGAACTTTTTTTTTTAAATTTGAAAATGTTTGTAAAAATTATAGATTCGTAGAAAAGAAGAAGGCTGGTAATTACGAAGATTTCAAGAATTTCTAACTATGTTCAACCCAACTTCTATAACGTCCAATATTTTACTGGACATGGTGACTTCAACACATATTTGTTTAGAATTGGTTCACCTGCGTGCACTTGTGCATACGAAAAACAAAACCCTGAACACCTTCTGATAAACTGTCCGTTAACTTCTGATCTAAGGGAAGAAAACCAACTTTACCTGACAAATACAAAACAAGTTGTTTACACAATAAAGACCAATACATCAAGTTTAATAGATTCTGCAGGCTGTACATTTTAAGGCGAAATATTAACTGTACATATTTCAAGCTACTATTTATAATTACTATATTCAAAATTTGACATCGAATGTGTAATTTGCGTGCTTCCCAATGTTCAATTATGTTAATTTCACAATGATTTGATTTGTATATAATTTCAGATTTACACGCAATTATCCTAATTGTGGATATGGCGTGTTTTTGCAACTGTTAAATAATTGAATAAAATAATTAGGAAGATCCTTTATTACTTAAAGGTATTTATGAACAATAAAGAAGGACAAATTATATGTACATCAGCAGCTCACGCCGACCTGTCCTATCCAATAACCACTAGCCAACTAACAATCCAACAAAGCTGTGATATATAGACAGATATGTCAATTAACATAGACAATACTACAACAATATACAAATTGCAACAGAATATTACATCACTGAAATATTCTTGAATTGTCTTTTTTAGCAGAAAACTATTAGAAAAATATACATTTTTAGTGTATTTTGTATAAATAAAGTTTTAGAAACAGTGCGGAAACCTTTTGATAGTTTCTTGTGAATTTGTAAATGTACGTATGTTTCAAAATGGTTTCTATAAAGGTTGAGCATTTAATTCGAAGGAGATTAATAGGATAGCCGAATGTCGTGGTCCATTTGGATGAGGAAAGCGAAGACTAGAACGCGGCTGATTCCACACTTGTATTTTCAGTGATACGCTAACCTTAACGTATACACGGTGGAATCTGTGGCCACTGGACGTGTGTCGGACCTGGAGGCTGTTGTTGGATTCTGTGATGCCTGTATAAGACCGGTGGTCTTAATAAAGCTGTAGGTAAGTGTATGTGTGACTATGTGTACTGGAGTATAGGAGCTCCATCTATGCTTCCTTCCTGTGGTGAATCTGTATAAGACCGGTGGTCTTAATAAAGCTGTATGTTAGTGTATGTGTGACTACGCTGACTGGAGTATAGGAGCTCCATCTATGCTTTCTTCCTGTGGTGAATCTGTATAAGACCGGTGGTCTTAATAAAGCTGAATGTATGTATGTGTGTTTGGTTAAGCATTTAATGTTTATATAAATGAAAGTCTGTATTTTATCATCACCAAAATTTGTTTTCAAAATGTGAGATTGTGATCGTATGTATTGAACGTGATGGTAGAGCACAATAGGCCAACTTTATTACAAATATCAGTATCATCAGAAGAATCCTCCAAAATTTAAATTACAATAAAACGCAGCTTCCAAAAATGAGTCTCTTACTTTATTAAACATTCTCTCAAGCTTTCAGGTACTATAAACCTTTCGTTTCATACTCCTGTAAAAGAGTTCACAGTACTCCGAAAGAGAACATTCAATAAAGTAAGAATTTCAACCTGGGAGGCTGCGTTTTATTGTAATATAAATATCAATGTGAAAAAAAAATAGTACAAATGTGATATTGTACTGGGATAAGGTTCATAAATTAAGAAAAAGGCATCTCCTTATCGTGCAACTGAAAATTGTTAGTGACTTGCGCTATCTATCGGAATAAATATCAACTATTCTCGTTGATTTTTAATTATTCCAGAGTTGGTCAAATACCCATTCTTGATTAATCAAGAGAAACTAACCACGTACGTGTTTCGGGCGGTTGGCCCTCATCAGCGTGATGGCGCAAGCCATCAGAAACTTTCAGTTTGACGAAAAGGAGATGTCTTGTTCTTAATTTGAATATCAGTATCGCCGGACCATTCTCCGACGGAAGTTGTTCCCCACCCCCGGGTTGTAATCCCAGGGGCCGGATGGGTGGCTAGATGGGGGGTCTGTACGCCAAGGGGCAGGCTGTACTTGGGGGGTTTTGCTGCTTCGGCAGCGGTACGTAAGTATCATGAAGATCTTCTCAATCAGCTCACAGATAGCCACCAGCGAGATCCCAAGCCAGATCCCCACGTAGCCTCCCAGGTAGCTAAACAGCTCCAGCGTCTACGTCACATCAGTTTGTATATTTAAAGTGAACTAGTTGAACTAACAAAAATTGAAAAAGAGGAACGATAATAATCAAAGTGAAGCCTGACTTCTTTAGTTAGATGGTACTACCATAGAGAGAGAGAGAGAGAGATTGAATCAACTTTTATTACATCGTTCATAAAATATTATGGTGACAAATGAAAACTTAAGAAAATAATAACAAGGATGAATATACATAATGAAATCTATACAGGCTTCATTGGTTTAAATCAAAGGCTACATGACATCCTGAATTCGGATAGGCCCTTGGTTATAAATGGGTCTTTGTTCCCAATATGTTCAATTGCCATGTTGAGGAAATCTCGCAGAATTATCTTGTATTTATTACAATGTCCATATATGATTATATAAGGTTAAATACAGAATAAATATAAATAAGAGAGAGATTGAGTGAGAAAGAGATATTGACATTTAAAAACCTTTATTGACATCTTGTCAATTATGAATTTTTAGAAAAATGAATGAAAAATAATGAGAAAATTCACAATGATTTATGAGTGAGGAAGGCTCCACCATCTGAGAGAGAGAAATTGAGATTGAAACTACTTTATTATATCGTTCATATAAGCTTATCTAAGATTAAATATGAATAAATAAAGAGAAATAAGTCGAAATTCCAATAACTTCATCGTTATCTTCAATATTCTCCTATGGTAAGATTGGAACCTGTACTCACCATATACTTAGGAACATGGATGTAGATGCGGTGGTCCATTGAAGGCATGAAGATCTTCACCTGGGCAATGTTCTTCCTGAGAACACAAACAAATGAAATGAACATTGATCATCAAAAATCTTCATTTATATCGCATAAAGACACATTTTCTATATTTATTTGATACAAAAACATATTGCCACGTAGAAAATTAGGAAAAACAAACTTGGAATATATCGTAAATATATCTTCTCCTTGCCGCAGATGTAACCAGACTCTGTCCTCCCCCACACAGGAATGCTGTTTTTGGTGCCTGCCATATGGCAGCTGGAGTCCACCCCTCTTTCTCCAACTTTACTCTGGTATCTTGGCCTTGTCATCCATGTTACAATATAAAATGAAAGGATTTAAACAGAAATGTTTCTTTTATATATAATAAAAACACTACTGTCCTTACTGCGATGAAATAATAGCTTGTGTCCATAGTTTTCTTGAAAACCACTTCTCAGATTCCATTCTTCATTGCAGCGTATATAAACAGAACCGTTCAATACAGTGTTAGAGTTCTAAGAATCGGTCTGGTACATCCTGCAAGGAGAGTCTGACATCGGAGTGGCCTACAAGACGGTGTAGTCCAGGCTGGACATTGTGGAGCGAGAAGCTTCACAAGAGTCACATCCACGGCGCAAAACAAACTTAGAGATGACACAGCAATTTATTTAAGACAAGAACAAACTATGAATGATAAATAAAATATAAGCAATGAGGGAAGTTTACAGAGTAACAAAATATAAACATAAATCAATAATTTTCTGTTAATAAAATAATAAATACTTTGCTACAATTATAGTATTATTTCTTACTATCATTGTTGGATCCTTTGTCAAATTATTCGCGAAATTCATACTAAATACGGTGTATAAGAATGATAAAGCACAATTTGGATTATAGATACAAGAAAATAAGATCTAATAATTGAATAGTGTGCGACGTTTCGGTAACTGAATTTTTACCATCATCAGACAAAAGAATAAATGAGAAAAAATATCACAGCAAGTTCTTAAATAGTACTGTTATCAAGTGTATAAATTATCTGTTGTTCTTTTGTATATAATGTTTCTTATCTGTTATCATGTTTACACAATTGATGACAGTTCTATTTAATAACTTGCTGTGGCATTTTTTTCTCATTTACTTACGAGGAGTGTGTCCGCGTCTGCTACCGCTGCTTTGGCTACGGCCACAACGCCGATAGGTGCACCAAGGCTACAGTCACCTGCTTCCACTGCGCTTCTGGTAACCACCAAGTCCGAAGCTGTCCAACTCTCGCCAACCCGTGCGTCAACTGCTCAGCCAAGGGCCTCTCTGCCGACCACGAGGCAAGATCAATGTCTTGCCCAACTGCCAGAGCTAGAGCTGCAAAGTTCTAGTCCTCCCGCCTTCTTCCTGCCTCCTGACCTCCGCGGACCCAATCCGGTCTAACCTGCCTCTTCCCTGACGGAGATCCTGTCCCCAGCCTGGTCATAGTGTTTTGTATATATTCCGCTTTATGCGGCCATTGGGTCTCAAAAATAATTTTATTTTGGTTAGCAGCCCCGTAAGTAAAGCTATTTCCGATTTTTTCTCTCATTTTGTCAGTCGGGGGAGCAGTGGTCTAAACCGTTGATATTCGACAGCCACGATCCCGGATCAAATCCCATATTAGCCACTTTTTTTTTGGGGCTCAAAAATCATCTATTTTGGTTAGCAGCCCCGTAAATAAAGATATTTCATGCTACTCCTTTTTCTCATTTATTCTTTTATCTGATGATGGTAACAATGCTGTTACCGCAACGTCACACACTATTAATTTGAATTTGTTCTTATTTTGTAAAAGAATGTAAATAGGTATTAAACATACACCTATCCCCCGATTTACACGGTACTTGTTTTACACGTTTTCGCTTTTACACGGTTTTCAAAATAAGTTTTTTTTTTGTTTTTATCGCACTATACTAAATGCTACTGTGATTGAATACATGCGCTGTGTACACATCTCACGAGGAATCCCGAGCTTATGTGCTGACTACATATTTTAATCTGTCAATGCATTTTATTTTTATTTCTGTGTACACCTATCCCCCGATTTACACGTTTTTCTCAGGAACGTATCTACCGTGTAAATCGGGAGATAAGTGTATTCCCAAAATCAAAATATCAATACAAGGTGAACCTACTTGATTTCTTCTAAGCTACGAGAGGCCCATTGTCCCAGAATCTCCATCTTGGGATAATCCTGCGTCAAAGATTTGTCATGACATCTCTTCACTGCTAGCTATTGTAATCTCACCGACTCAGGTGGCCAGTCAAAGGACTCGACACTGGTGTCAAAGTAGCTGTCACTGCACAACCAGTCAGTCAACTAGTCAAATAGCCCAAAAGGATGAGCTAGCTACTTACAAGCAAGGTACTCGACAGAGAGAACGGCAATAATCTTTACTCCAGACATCCACACGTTTCGCGCAATCTTTTTCTCCTGCAAATTGACGTGAACACATCTTTAAATTTTGAATGAAATTATGTGAAGAAATATAGATACAAAAATATATGATTCATTTAATTTTGCTTAAACTCAAACTTGCGTTAAGAGAAAGACGCTTTTCAATGAAAAAAAAAAAAAGGTTTAGATATTGGAGGCTCCTATTTTAAGAAAATTTGATGAATAAAATTAGTTATAACCTTTATATATTTGAAATTTAAAAAGTTAGGTTACTTCTTTTGATCGTATTTTGTAGAGTTTATATTTTATATTTGGTTTTACTTATCTTCATGAGTGAAGTAATTTTGAATCTTATATAAAATATTATAAACACAAAATACTTTTCGAATGGTCAAGTTCAAATAATAATTGCCGCGGGCTTGCTCTACTACTCTAATAAAATAATCTTTTTCATATTGTAACAAAGTATTTATTCATTTTATTATTTTTATTAACAGAGTGGTCATTTTTATGTTTATATTTTGCTATTCTGTAAATTTCCTTCGTGGCTTATCTTTTGTTTACCATTCTTAGTTTGTCCTTCCCTGAAATAATTTGCTGTCCCTTCCTGAAGTTTTTGTCTTCCCTAATTTTCCACGTGGAAATATGTTTGGTTACCAGTGATCTCTCAAAAAGTATTTACAACAACAACAACAGAAATCTTTATTAAGACTGAAAAGTTCCCTAGACACTTTTATTTTCCGTTTATCATTACTCTTCACAATTCACCCTTTCATACTTCATCCCTAAGGTTAGAAATAGTAGTATTTCTCATTAAAATAAAATTATGATTTTTCGTTCAAAATAGACCTTTCGAAAGATCACTGGTAAAACAAACATATGAAGAAGCCTATTTTACTAGAGTAGTGGAGCAAAGAGCGCGGCAATTATTATTTGAACTTGACCATTCATCAAGCGACTAGTTCTCATAAAACCACCTATGATTTATTTTTAAACAGCAAACGTAAAGTGTGTTCTAGGTTTCACTAATCGTCAGACATAAATTCTAATCGCTATAACATGAGCCATTCAGAATTCTATTTATATATACTGATCATACTCTCGGTCTCCTTGTTGGGATTCCAGGGTAGTTCGTCGTAGAAAGTGCTGAGATGGTCCACCACATAGTGGCACTCTTTGAACTGGAGGGTCTGGGCGCAGGCAGCTGTACAGCCCTGCACATCCTGGCCGTTACACCATGATAATACAAAGCGCTATATATATATTTATATGTTATGAATAATTTGTTTGTTGTTAGAGAAAGGGTTGATAAGACAAAGGCTCGATAAGATAAAGAGTTGATAAGACAAAGGCTCGATAAGATGAAGGGTTGATAAGGCAAAGGATCGATAAAATAAAGGGTTGAAGGTGCAGTCGTGATAAAAAAAGATAATTATTTACCATCAAGTAGCTTTTATTTACAATTACTTGAATAAATATTACACATTCGTTATTTTCACATTCTATAGAATTTATAAATTTAATCCTATATTAGTGATTCAAAAAGATAGATATGTTAACTACGCATATTTACAACAAAACTGAAACTCATTCTAAAAACGATGATAACAAATGTGGAATTATCAATGAATAAAAATAAAATATATATTTTTTTAAAATATAGAAATATTTGATTTTTTAGATTATATAATATATATACAGTTAAACTGTCTATAGCGCCCCCTCTAAATAGCGCCTTCCTCTCCATAGCGCCCGATTTTAAATATGTAGCACTATGAGATTTACATTAAAAGTGACCTGTCTATAGCACCTCCTCTCTATAGCACCCTATTTTAGTGAGTCCCAAGAGGGAGCGCTATAGACAGGTTTAACTGTATATATATATAATGAAAGGATTTAAACACGAGTGTTTCTTTTATACACAATACAAACTTCTACTGTCCTTACTACGATGAAAAGATATTGAGAGGGCTTGGTTCATCAGTGGTGAACCCTCCCAGCGGTTTCTCCAATTTAATCCACCAGACCGCTTATTAGAGCTCTAATACTGTATTGGACGATTCTGCTTATATATGATACACTGAAGAGTGGAATCTTAGAAATGGTTTTCAAGAAAACTTTAGACACAAGCTATTATTTTATCGCAGTAAGGACAGTAGATGGGTGGACTCCAGCTGCCATGTGGCAGGCGCCAAAAACAGCATTCCTGTGTGGGGGAGGACAGAGTCTGGTTACATCTGTGGCGAGGAGAAGACGTGGCGACTTTCCTCCGGGGCGTGTGGATGATCCTACAAGACGGTGCCAGGAGAGCCTGACATCGGAGCGGCCTACAAGGCGGTGTAGTCCAGGCTGTACAGTGTGGAGCGGAAAGCATCACAAGAGGACGTCCACGGCGCCAAGGATTCTTCTAACGGGGAAGTTGAAGACAAGTCCCACTTATTGTATTCCTTCTGTTAAGGGATACATAATAAAGCGCTAACTTTAGCTGCATCCCTTCGAACTCACATGTGTATCTTTGTGGCATTCTGATTATAAAAAGTACACGTGCAGCGTCGAGTACCACGTAATAATATATATAGATGGCGCGTTATTGCTTTGTGTTAATAAAAAGATATACCTACTCGTACTGTCATTTGCCGGGTTCCATTCTGCCACGGTAGTTTCTTGTAATTCGTGCAGTTTGTGGCGTAGGGAGCTTGCATTTGTTCGATGGTTTTCTGTAGGAAATCTCAGTTTGTAAGTTCAACAAGGTGAATATTTGAGGATTGTATATTTACCTTTGAGGCGCTCAGCGTATAGGAATATCCTGGGTCAATTTGGGTGTTGTCGGAATAGGTGTCCGGTACAATTTCCCCCACGTGGAGAGTGATCCATAGACTCGGACTTACCTCAGTGTCCATGTACTCATCGGCCTCCGCGTTCAACACCAGGCTCAAGACTGTACATCTGGCTGATTCAGTGTCACATCAACATTTTAACTTAATAAGCAGCAAACAGATAGATTAAGTAGGCTACCTAACAGACTAGAGAGACGAACAAGAGGGAAAGAAGTTGAGAGAATTCTTCTTCTTCTTTCTTATCTCCACTCAATCATATTAGGATATATGTTTGACAACCATCATGGCTGAGTGAAGTAGAATTCGTCTGCCTTTGTCATTAAGACTGGGAGCACTACTCAGTGGCAGGCCGACTTAGCTCCAAAAGAAATGACCGCCTCTGACATGAGGAACAGACGCCATGTGCAGCCGCTCCTAACATGGAGTACAAACGCTGCTCATCCTGTATCCCTGGATTAGGAGCCCTTACAAGGTACTATCAGCCGGGCCAGCTGAACCCAGTTTTTTTACCGAGCTTGTTACTGCTCCCCCTCCTCCTTTTTCATCCGGGCTTGGGACCGGCAAAGGCGGAGTTTGTTGAGAGAATAACGTAAGAGAATGAAAGAAGAAGATAGAAGTTGCCTGGCTGGCATTCATATTTCTTTAAAAAATAGAAACTTCGGTTAGTTAAAGTATTATTTTTTCAACGTTTCAACAAAAATATTTTGTCTTCCTGAGGAAAAATAAAAAATAAAGTATTTGGTAAGGTTTTAAAATTTGTTCTCTATTTAAAACAATTTTAACGTCTTGCCAAATGATTTATTTTTATTTCTCCTGAGGAAGATGAAACATTTTTGTTGAAACTTTGAGAAAATAATACTTTAACTGAACGAATTGTCTATTTTTTTCTTGTGCCAGGTCTGGACTTCAAGTCTAGACCAGATCCTGAAGGCCTCTTTATTGCCTCGATGACCACAGCTGTGTAGATGTCTGTTCGGCAATGCCCGATGTGATGTGTTCTGGGCTTGCTGGAGAATCCTGACATTTGGTGCAATTCGGAAAGGTTTTGGATCCACTTGTGAAAAATCATTGGAAGCAGATGTATCTATTTTTTTAAAGAAAAAAAGCAGAATTAAAGAGAATTAACTTACAGCTCCGGGTTTGCCAAACATCAGACTCAAGAGCGATGAGCTCCGGCTCCGAGGTATGCGACGTGATGAAGGAGTAGCAGTTGCCAAAACCGGGGTCGTAGAAGTATTCAAATCGGCTGATATCACACACAAGGAATATAGATTATAAGGCGATAACAAGACATCTATATCTATGAAATGTAAGCATTATAAGACACGAATGTTTCTTTTTTAACACAAAACAAACTTCTACTGTCCTTACTGCGAAGAAAAAATATATTGGGAGGGCTTGGCTTCATCAGTGGTGAAAACTCCCATCTTGTCATGCTCAGAACTGACAATAGAGGACCCCAGGCCTATAACTACCATCGCAAAATTGGAGAGAAGTGGACAGGAATTGGTTTAACCGTGGAGATAAGCACCACCACCATAATAATTACCATATTTAACGAATGAAAACATTAAGACGCGAATGTTTCTTTTCACAAATAAAACAAACTTCTACTATCCTTACTACGATGAAAAAATATATTGGGAAAGCCTGGCTTCATCAGTGGTGAACCTTCCCAGCAGTTTCGTCAATTTAATCTACCAGACTGCTTCTTAGATCTCGAATACTGTATTGGACGATTCTGCTTATAAAGCTGCAATGAAGGGTGAAATCTTAGAATAGTTTTCAAGAGACGTGTTATGAAAGATTTTTTTATTTTATGCTTTTATAAAATGACTACAGATAGATGTTTCATTAAAAATATGATTCAGATGTCCTTTAAATTCTAGGTAGTGCAGGATAATTGATCTAAAGGTGCCTCATTCTAATAATTATATTGGAAATAATATGGCAATTGATATAGTTTATTTGGTAATTAATTCTACTGTCCTAAAAGCTTATGTCCATAGTTTGCTTAAATACTATTTCTAAGATTCAACCCTTCAGTGTAGTATATAATAGAAGAATGAACCAATACAGTATTAGAACTCTAAATAAGCGGTCTGGTAGATTAAATTGGCAAAACCGCTGGGAAGGTTCAGCACTGATGAGTCAAGCCCTCCTAATATTTTTTCATCGCAGTAAGGACAGTAGAAGTTTGATTTATTTGTGAAAAGAAACATTCGCGTCTTATTGTCTTCATTCGTTAAATATGGTAATTATTATGGTGGTGGTGCTTATCTCCATGGTTAAACCAATTCCTGAAGTCCACTCCTCTCCAATTTTGCGATGGTAGTTATAGGCCTGGAAAATAGATCCTCTATTGTCAGTTCTGAACATGACAAGATATGTTGCGGAGAAGCTTCTGTAATATTGCATTTCAAGCAGTTATTGAAGGTTTTTTTTGTCCATTTTGGAATTTTAAGGTTTTTATATGGCCACTTCTTAGTCTTGCTGAAGCTGTTTGTTGATTTCTATTGAGTCTTCTTCTTTCCTATCTCTTCTCAATAATATTAGGGTATCAAGCTTATATAAAGCTTGATATTTGACAATCAACATGACTGGGTGAAGTAGAATGTTTTTGCCTTTGTCATTAAGACTGGGAGCACTACTCAGTGGCAGGCCGACTTAGCTCTAAAAGAAATGGCTGCCTCTGACATGAGGAACAGACGCCATGTGCAGCCACTCCTAACATGTAGTACAAACGCTGCTCATCCTGTATTCCTGGAGCCCTTACAGGGTACTATCAGCCGGGCCAGCTGAACTCAGGTTTTTTAGTGAGCTTGTTACTGCTCCCCCTCCTCCTTTTTCATCCGGGCTTGGGACCGGCAAAGGCGGAGTTCCTTCTATTGAGTTATTCAGTATAATTGGCCAAATAATATATGCATATGCTTCAATTAGAATTAGTGTATCTCCATGAAGGTACACGAACCTGGTGCAATTCTCCCCATAAAGGGCGGGAACTCCGGTAAATTGGCAGAAAAGAACAATTTCTTTCAACTCGTGGCCAATTCTCTGACGATCATCTTTTGGAATTCTCTTCTTAAGCATTTCTTTCTGGAATTCGGAGACTTGCTTCGCTGTCATCCTCTGTCACACACACTCCGCTGTCGTTCCCTTCGTTGACATTGGCAGTCACTTACTGGATGCTGTCTGCAAACATCGGGAAATCTTCTGCAGAAATCTGACCTCCTGAATCTGCACATCAAACACTCGTTTGTATGCTTTTTTACTTTAAAGGAATTCTCTTTTTTTTTTGCTTATCCCTAGTACACGTGGTACAGGTCATGATAATCATGGTGGGTAGAAGTTGGCGACTGATTTTACTGTAAGTACACCACATGTCTACATATGTGAAAAGCAGTTCAACTTTGCACTTACAAATGTGCCAGAGCCCCGTTTGGTTACTTGCACTCGCTGGTGGGGTTAGACTTTTACAAGAATCGGAGGCCATTGGAGCATTTTTTTTTAAATCAGAAAAAAGTGCCCAATGCGGGAAACGAATCCGGGTCGTAGGGATCGAAAACCAACGGTTCAGACCATCCTTCCACCGACCCCCCAAAGGAATTCTAAAGTTCACAAAATACATAGTTTTAGTCCTCTTATGTCGAAAAATTAGAACTTAAAAATTTCTATCATTTATTCTAAGTAGAAAAATACGTTACGCCAATTATTTATCATTACCGATTCTTTAAAGTTAAGAAAAAGGGACATTTCCTTATCGTGAAATTGAATGCTACTGATGGCTTGCCATATCTATCGGAATGAATATCAACTATTCGTTGATTTTTAATTATTCAAGAATTGGTCAAATACCCATTCTTGATTAATCAAGAAAAGCTAACCACGTACGCCAATTAAATCACAGATACAATTCTTTCATTGGCCTTGTAGAACGAGAGTAGTGTACATGCGATCATGTTTTAGTGAAAAACACAAACATCCTCGATAAAGAGAGGCGAGTTTCCCCTCGAAATATTGAAAGAATAAAAAACTTATAAATCTAATATATGCATCTTTTCTATATATAAATGATATATGCTATATATATAACACATATCTTCTATAAAAATAATTATTTTGGATTTGATAGCGAAAATGTTTATTCAGAACAAAATAAACTGAATATTCAGAGAAGCCAAATTCTCTCTTCATTATTTCAAACAATTTTTTCGTTTTGGAAATTCGGTCTCTGTAGTGGCTCTAGTGGGTGGAACATTGAACACAGTCAAGGGCAAGTAGAGCTTTAGAAAATGATTTTTTTGTCAACGAGATATTTTTGATGGGCGATGATGTCACAAGATTGAAGCGATGAAGCAGCAGCTTTCTAAAAGTGGATAACGTTGGCAGATTCCTGGAGGAGAGGTGTGTGGCTTGGCAAGAAACCAAAAGTTAAAAACTCTCCGGCTTGCCAGCGATAGAAGGTTGATAAGACTTGTTTATACCGACAGCGGAGGCTGGATTAAATCGATATCTATTACACCAATAAAAAAAAAACATTTATATCAAACTAATATGCAAATGGTATATTAATGAAATAATATGCATCACTAAAAGGAATTTTGTGGCTCCATTTGATTAGTTCACAGATAAGAACATGTACCAAAAGAGGCAACTCTCCTTTTAATTATGTATCTGAACGATGGCACTGTGCATCACCCTAGTAAAAATATTTACTAGCAATAATAAAGAATAAGCCAAAATATATATGCACACACACAAAAGTCTTTATTAAGACACACTGGTCTTATAGAGGATTCTCCCCAAGATTACAAGAGAGATAGGTCTGTGAAAGTGGGGAATATACAGAAGAAGAAAGATTATGTAAGTATGATATATACATACATATACATATATACAATATAACAACAAAAGCCCCCATTAAAACCCAAGAAGCAAAGTAGGAAAGAGATAAAGAAGGGAACAACAAAAAAAAAATATATATATATATATACACATATATACATATTCACTCAATTCAAAGTAACAGTAACGATGCCTTTTTATTCACTGCCTTATAAAACCCAAAAAAATGTTTTGTCAAATTCAGACAAAAGGCCAACCTGTATATATACCATAGTTTCGGGCTATGGCCTTCATCAGTACAGGGGTGGCTTTGATATTATAGCATCCTACGAGAGAGAGGTTATGAAATCGGTCGAATTCACCAAACAAATAATAAATAACCTAAGTTAAATTTTTACACATATAAATTTACTGGCAATGCGCTTCTTTCAAATATTATCTCTACAGACCTTTATGCAATGATATGAGTTATTGAATGCGAGGACATGGCTCATTGCAGTAAGGTTTGTAGAGATAATATTTGATGATATTTAAGAGAAGCGTATTGCCAGTAAATTTATTTGTGTAAAATTTTAACGATAGATAGCAATTAAATTTGATTTACTAAAATAACCTAAGTGTACAAAATTTGAGATTTCTAAGTGCTATAACATATATTAGAAATAGATTACAAGATTTGTGGATGGAGAAACAAACAGACGGTCAGACATGGAGGCAAGTTAGAAAAAAAAACAACTTATAAAAGGTGCGTACCTGTTGCCATTGCAGACGGTGACGGAAGGGAAGGTCAGTCGGCCTTTGTTGACAATCTGGACATCCACTTGAGTCGGATAGGCCCAGTACCACATCAGGAAAGTTCCCATCTGGTACAAGAATCCAGCAAGACAAAATGAGAACAGACAGAACCACAGCAATTTGCGACAGTAATTATCAGCCTGTGCAATATGCGAGATACCACTAACTGTAGATTCGCTGAAGATCTTCTTAGCGTAGGACACAGTGGACTGAGGCTCATTGACTGGTGGGGATATCTCTGGGGGAATTTTATGGGGGAGATTGGGCATTTTGTTGGGGAGCTGCCACGTAGGGGGATAACCTCCTCTACCGGTGTAGTACGCCATGACGCTAGGTATCGAACGAATCTGTTTCCAAGACAAACATTGGCGTGCCATTAGTCTCACCTCCTGGTTGTGCCGTTTAGTAGGCCATCAATAAGCATTAAGCACAATATCGCTATTTTGTTCTAAAGCGGTCAATAGTCATAAAAAAAAATGTCTCAAAACATTTTTATCTACAAGCACACATACCATTTATACATACATATTGTTGCATCAATTTTAATACGCCTTACATTTACTCAAAATATTCTATGATATTTAATATTTATTTAAAACAGAATATTTAGATTATCATCATTCCTTTTTATAGTTTCATTCCTTTTGTAATATTTATTGTACATATATCTTGATTGGTTATTGGAGCGAGAGAGGACCTAGAGGGAGACTGCGGATCGCGGCCTACGAGGAAGACCTCGAATAAATAAACACAATAACTTTGAAAGGTAATTTATTTTTATTTACTTTTATTTATTTACTTTTACTTTTGTTTATTTGCTTTGAATATGGAAGCCCGCTCGGGAAACGTGTATAACACCAAGAAGGAAGAAACCAAGGTCGACGACCCTGCAAATCTGCAACTTGGGGTAACAATATACATACCCATACATACACAGAACATTTATAAAACAATATAATGCGGCTATAATTATAGAACGACGTTTAACAAATTTTGCCGAAAATGTTTCTTTTTACAGAACGAAAAATCGCAATATCAATTATTTTAAGGAGAAATAACGACTATTCCTATCCTTAGAGATGAAGTATGAAAGAATGAATTGCGAAGAGTAATGATGAATGGAAAAATGAAAGTGTCCAATTATGATTTTTCGTTCTGTAAACAGAAAAAATTGCGGAAAAACTTGTTAAACGTCGTTCTACAGAACATTTATATCTACTTGTACTATTTTTTTTATTTGATGTGTAAAGAATTGTTAGAGGGAGAAATAATGTGGAATTTTTAACATTATCAAGATATTTTTGTATTAAAGTCAATAGAGAGAGGCCATATATCACATTTATTTAAATAATAATATACATTGTGTGTGAAATTTATATGTTAAGTTTGTAATTATTCTTATTTTTTAATTCTTAGAAGCATTTTTCTGGCAGACATATTGAATTTTTTATCATCATCATTTAAAAAAATATTTTATTGTTTCTTTTACTTTCTAAGTTATCAAATCATTTTGCAATTGTAATTTCTTTTCATTTTGTTGTGTTCCTTTTTAAGCAATAAAATATATATAGAACTAAGGTGTAATATTCAATTCAAGCATATGGAACCAATATATATTTGTGACAATATAGTGGTAAATGTGGTGAGGAGAAAAATAATCACACGACGAGTTGTTAGAGCAATCATCCAGGCAGCCAGCCGAGAGAGAGCGAGCGAGACGTTATCAGCTGAACGACTGTTTTTCCTGTGTACACAACCGGGGGCTAACCAGGAAAGTCGCCAGGTGGTGACGGCCCCCCCCCCCCTCAGGAATGTGGTCAAAATGGTCGTGAGTTAGTTGTCTAAAGTGTCTCGCTTTAGCTGCTCATCTCTCTCTGGTCGACTGCAGATTTACTTTATTATTCCTGTAAGAGCATATATTATGACATATGGCCCCCGTTGAAGAAGGCTGAACATGGTTTAAGTATATTTAAAGCTGGAGAAGCCAGGAATAGAGAAAATAATTTTACAGTTAAAATTAGTTAAGGTAATGGTGACATAGTTTTATGTAAATAAAATATTGTATAGTACACAAGTAAATATTATTTACAAGCAGTTTTACAACACCGGGGAGTTTGACATTTAAGGAAATCTTTGAAAATATCAAGGTTATAAAAGGTTATATACAACAAAATCTAATGTACTATAAGGGAAGTGATATGGAGGAGTGTGAACAACGAGAAGAAGAGTCACATACATATGATGAAATTCTGAAGATCATTAAGACTGGGGAACTCTACACTTTAAGATATTTTTCAGGCGGACATGGCAAGGGGAAACTTGTCATGGGCTTTCTATGCTATAAGGGTAGAGTACGAGAAATGAGATCGAGGTTGACAATTGTGTGAGCTCAGGACTGAGGTAAATATAAAACTACATACAATGTTAGAACCTCGGCGAACAGAGCGAGGGGAGACTTGCCCTGGGCCAATCTAACTTATCTATGCAGTTACTTGTGTAGCGAGTCCGAGGGGAAAAGTCCCATGTGTAGGTGAGGAAGTCGAACGGACTTATATTTAATTTACGGAAAGTATGCGCGCACAGTGCCAAAAATTGGGACGAGGACTGCGTTGTCCGTTACAAGTGACAAGCTGCTCGGACACGAGGTGTTTGAACTGTCGTGGGAGCTTGTGCAAGGCGATGATTTCGCGGTGGGTTGAAAGTAAGACCCATGTCTGCGCGAAATGATGACGGACCGGACAAAATAAGCGACGATGTTTAACGTACCTCCGTGGGAAATATCGGAGGTAGGCTATATCGTGCTGGTTTGGACAATGGACAAACATAGATTTGAAGACAGGGTCCGTGTGGCGAACGTGTGGCGCGAGAAGAAGAAGCGAACTGTGTCGCTCGATGCAGATTGTTCAAGTGCGAACAAAAAGGGGTTAATAAATATCTAGCAGTTAGTCAATCTGCACCCTGTGACGAACACACCATTGGCTAGATGGTGTAGGTCGGTGGATAGGCTAGAGATGAACTACGAAATAAATTATCATAAATGAAGGGCGAAGGTTAGGATTTTGAAATGACAATATAGAAGTTCGATAATTGATTAATCAATAATTCTCTATAAAGGTCCTGAGCTGGTATAAGGTTAACAACGTTGTAAGAATGAGAGGGGCATTAAGGGGAAGATAGATAAGAGTCACCAAGGGTTGGTTGTAAGCAAGGCTCACGTGGTGGTTGGAATTCTTCGACGCCTGAATTACAGGGTGAATTTTGAATCGATTAGGGAAAGAAATTATTTTTCGTGAGCCGTGCTTACAAGTAGGAGAGCTCTATACAAAAGTTTAGGTGCTGGAGGCATATTTTTATAAATAATTTGATTATGAAAAATCTATTGTTAATAGTAAAAATCGTAAAGTGTTAATAGGTAGAATTCCTTTTTTTTAAAGAGTTACGTTAAAATGGTAATTATTTAATTAAAATGACGATTGTTACATCTACTGGTAAGGTAACTAATTAAATGGGTTTCACATAGCTAGATATAATATGGATAATAAGATCACTGTTAATAGGGGTGGAGAGATAAATGGAAATATTAAATATTTTTACATATTCACACATATTGAGCTAATTATGGAAATATTGGGACAATCTACAAGGAATGACTTATTTAAAGAATGAATGGTAGGAGTTAAGACAATTACACTCACGAGTTATG
This sequence comes from Cordylochernes scorpioides, assembly GCA_030710605.1. Lineage (NCBI taxonomy): Eukaryota > Metazoa > Arthropoda > Arachnida > Pseudoscorpiones > Chernetidae > Cordylochernes > Cordylochernes scorpioides. Next base: position 119,349,763 of record CP092865.1, on the reverse strand, counting down.
TCGGTTTAGGGCGCAGGTAAGTTCATTGAGCTTCGAGAGAGTTCTGTCTGTGACACTGTGCGTACCAGTGTTGTACATCACAGTAGCGGTAGGGAGATGGCGGAGTCTTGTCCATGATGATGGAAGGTGTCCTGCTCTGGCACGGTGGTCGTTCTTGGGTAGATCTAGTGCTGGAAGAAGTGTGTGGCAGTTCCATCTCCGTCGTAGGTGAATACTTCTTCGGGATCACGGTTCAAAGGTTGGCGAAGAAGGGGTTGAGGGCTCGAAGAGGAGTGGTTACAGTTGAGTTGGGTTTGGTCGATCATCGTGGCTTGGCTTCTTGTTTCTTCATACTCCGGTATATGAGGGATTCGCTTCCCGGCCAGGTCTTATCTTGTCGACTTTTCAATGTGACAATATAGTGGTAAATGTGGTGAGGAGAAAAATAATCACACGACGAGTTGTTAGAGCAATCATCCAGGCAGCCAGCCGAGAGAGAGCGAGCGAGACGTTATCAGCTGAACGACTGTTTTTCCTGTGTACACAACCGGGGGCTAACCAGGAAAGTCGCCAGGTGGTGACGCCCCCCCCCTCAGGAATGTGGTCAAAATGGTCGTGAGTTAGTTGTCTAAAGTGTTTCGCTCTAGCTGCTCATCTCTCTCTGGTCGACTGCAGATTTACTTTATTATTCCTGTAAGAGCATATATTATGACATATTAGTAAATTATATTTAATTGCCATCTATCGTTAAAATTTACACAAATAAATTTACTGGCAATGCGTTTCTTTTGAATATCATCAAATATTATCTCTACAGACCTTACTGCAATGATATGAGTTATTGAAGTTACGGGTTCACTACTGATGAGCCAAGCCCTCTCATTCAATAACTCATATCATTACAGTAAGGTCTGTAGAGATAATATTTGATGATATTTAAAAGATACGCATTGCCAGTAAATTTATATGGAACCAACATCGATTCATTTTTAAAACAAAGCAAAATCATAAGCTTATACAACTTTCACTTTTTCCTACACATTGCTTCAAATGAATATCTTTATATATTACAATAGATAGAATCGCAGGCTATCATTGCTAAGAAGAGAACAAAATTAAAGGCGAAGAATTTCTTTATTAAAACGGTACGAATAAAGTCCTTCAACAGGCTGTAACGCGAATATCAGAAACTAGAGGAGAAAGAGATTAATACAGTAGACTCTCCTATAACGCGATTTCGTACAACGTGATAAAAAAATTGCGACAAATTTATTTATACAATGCCTATTTTCGTATAACGCGTTATAAAATAAAATACATGATATTTATCACTAACAATTTACCCTAACAACATTCGCGTTATACACGTTTTATTCCGTACAACGCGAATTCCTATAACGCGATTTCATACAACACGGAACATATTAATCGCGTTATAGGAGAATTTACTGTATATTGTTGCACTGGGCTGCGGTTTGGCAGATTTTTCAGTCTTGAGTCTCTCCTCAGACGTGTCTTGCATCTTTCCAGAGCGTGTTTCAACCATCCTACAAATTTATATAAGGGAATAATGAGATAAGTCTACTTTAAGTAGCCTCCAGAATCATTTATTTATTTTCTCACATCAAAGAGAGCAGTGAAGTCACACGTGTACTTAAATACAAATGATGATAATCTAAATAATCTGTTTCAAATAAATATCATAGAATATAAAAAAAATAAATATATAATTTAAATTTCAAATATATTAAAAATAATATAAGAAATACGCCATTAATCATGATGTAACACTTCCCCCTCTCCAGAGGTCGTCACGTCCTCGTGATTGACCTCATCAATTCTTTCAAAATAGGGTTTGATTCTTGAGACATGGACAATCAATGGGTCTTGGCCAGGATTATCTTTTGGTTCAATTAAGTAATTTACGTTGGACAGCTTCTTTAATATTCTATATGGGCCAAAATATTTTCTCAATAGTTTTTCACATTTTCCGATTTTCCTAACTGGTGTCCAAACTGCCACTAAATGTCCTGGTTCATAGATTCTCTCGTTGTGTTTTTGTCATAGTTTCTTTTAATTCTTTCCTGAGTCTTCTCTGTGTTGTTAATGACTACCTGTCTCGTCCTTGCTATTTTATCTAAGTAGTTTTCTATATATTCGTCGTAATCGTCCATGTTACTGTCCGTTGGGATATTCTCGTCGTCTAAGAGGGACATGGGTTCCCTCCCAAACAACAGGAAAAATGGAGAGTAGCCTGTGGTTTCTTGAATTGTGGTATTCACTCATGATTTCTTTCCTTCTCTTCTTTGGCACTACCAGCAACCATTCTCTACCTTCAGGATTTGGATTTTTCTTGTAGAGACACCCATTTTCTTCTTTAAAGTTCTGTGTAATTGAACGCTTGTTTCCACTAAGGTTCTCCTTAATATTCTCAATAAAATCATCCTTTTCGTCTATTATTTGATTCAAAAATAGTCTTTCATAATCCTCGTCCCATTCGTTTTCTAGTAAGGGTCCTCTAGATAGACCATCAGCGTCCAGATGTTTTTTTCCCGATTTGTGTATAATTTCGAAATTATATTCCTGAATCTTCAGTGCCCATCGTGCTAATCGACCGGTCGGATCTTTTAAATTCTTAAGCCAGTAAGTGCGTGATGATCAGTGACGATTTTAAAGTTCCTTCCATATAAATAGGGCCGTAATTTTGATATCGACCACACTACAGCTAAACATTCCTTTTCAGTGGTTAAATAATTTTGCTCAGGTTTACTTAGGGTTCGGCTCAAATATGATATTACCTTCTCTTCGCCACCGATATTTTGAATTAGTGTTGCGCCTAAGCCGATGTTAGAGGCATCGGTGTGAATGCAGGTGGCTGCATTTGGATCAAAGTGACCTAAAATTGGCGGATTCATAAGAGCTTTTTTAAGGTTTTGGAACGCTTCTTCCTGTTTTCCTGTCCAGATAAATTGAACATTTTTTCTGATGAGACTGGTCAATGGGTCAGCGATTAATGAGAAATCTTTAATAAATTTTCTATAATATGAGCACATTCCTAGGAATGATTGCACTTCTTTGGCCTTCTTGGGCTGAGGAAAATCTCTAACGGCTTTGATATTATATTCGGCAGGTTTTATACCCTCTTGGTTGGTTATATGTCCAAGGATCTCAAGTTCCTCGAAAGCAAATCTGCATTTCTTGGCGTTCAGTTTTAAATTAGATTCGCTGAAGCATCTGAGGACAGCTTCAAGTCTTTTAATGTGGGTTTGAAAGTCCGAGCTGTATATAATCACATCGTCCAGGTAGCAAAGGCAAATCTGCCATCTCAGATTTCCGAGGACATTGTCCATGTTCCTCTCAAAAGTAGCAGGGGCGTTGCATAGACCGAAGGGCATTACGTTGAATTCATATAACCCATGTGCAGTAGTGAAAGCCGTCTTCTCTTTGTCTCTCTCTTCAATTTCGACTTGCCAATATCCCGATTTGAGATCTATTGCTGAGAAGTACTTGGATCCTTGGAGAGTATCCATTACATCATCAATTCTTGGGATTGGATAAACATCCTTCACTGTTACTTCATTTAATTTCCTGTAGTCCACACAAAATCTGTATTTGCCATCTCGTTTTTTGACCAATATAACGGGAAAGGACCAGGGACTTGAAGATTGTCTAATTATTCCTTCTTCGAGCATCTCGTCTATTTGATCCTTTATGATGGTTCGTTCCTTAGCGCTTACCCGGTAAGGCTTGTGCTTTATCGGTTTTGCGTCTTCTGTATGAATCTGATGTTTTGCCAAATTGGTCCTACCTAACCTCGATGAGAACAAATCAGTAGACTTGGCCAAAATTTGTTTTAACCTCTCTTGTTCTTTAAATGATAAATTTTTGTTTATTTGAAATTGTATTTCGTCATTTTCATTCTGCTTCTCTTTATTCTCTATAAAATTTACCCCTGCAGGAAGACTTCCATAAGCCAATGTTTGGTCTTTCATGATTTTTAAAGGTCGAGGATAAGGGTTCGTTATCCAGATATGGGTTTTCTTATCCGTGACAGTAAGCAAACTTCTTGCCAATCGAAGACCATTTGTTTGAGTCATTCTGTTGTTCTCTTCGATGACATATTCGCCATCCTCTGCTTCTATTGAGGCCCTAATCAATTTAATAGATAGTTTAGGTATAACGGTATCTGTAGTGCTCTTTATTTTTTTAGATCATAATTGCTTACGTCATGATTACTCATCAAATTATATTTTATTGTTTCTCGTTTACAATCAATTTTAGCATTCATTTTTTTAAGGAAATCTCGTCCAAGAATAAGAGTTCGTAGATGCGCGTCCATTACTACAAATTCGTGGGATAATTCAGTGTCATTAATTTTTAAATCTAAAATAATGCTACCTACCATATCTAATTTTTTCCCATCGGGTCCTGAGCACGTTTTAGTGAGACTATTTATTTCACGGCCAGCAAAAAGTGCTGTTCTTAGGTCGACCACTGAAAGATCGGCGCCTGTATCAATCAAAGCTTCGCATAACCCTATCTTGTCCACATTAATATTAATTTTGTACCTAGGGTCCAACTTTCTAATTCCATTTATGGTCGACTTGCTTTGATTGAAGGAATCAGGCGCGACACTTAGTTTAAATCTTCCAACACGGAATATCTATTCCGTGTAGGAATATTTGTTTGTGTGTCATTACAAACATCCGCATAGAGGCGAGGCCGTGTATAATCTTTCCTTTCGTCCATTTGAAGATTTTCTTGGCTCTTGTCTTGGGAAACTGAGGGGTCCTCTTCTACGATCCTCACAAACTTGACTCTGCAATACCGCGCTACGTGTCCTGGCTTGTTACACTTGAAACATATTGGTCTCCCGTCTTCTGTCCTATTCCTGTTTGAATCTGGACTCTTATTGTATGTTTTCCTTGGGTAGACCGGTTTTGGCTCATGAATGGGAGTGTAAAATCGTCTAGGGGCAGATACCTGGGGCAGCGGCTTGTTCTGGTAGTACCTCGGAGCGGGGGCCTGGGGCTTGGGGGTGTTCTGATAGTACCTCGGAGCGGGGGCCTGTGGCTTGGAGGTGTTCTGGTCTGGTCTTCTGAACGACGGAGCGTTCTTCCATTGCTCTTGATGATGGGAACGAGGAGAGCGTGGTCCATTATATAGAGCCTTTGATTTTTCTATACGTTCTTGATAATTATTTTCAAACAAATCCATCTTTTTACACAATCTTAGGAGTTCGTTGGTATTCTTAGGAGGGTTTAAGTAGAGGGCAAAAGAGTATTCTTTCTTTAACCCTCCAATAACCCAATTTATTTTATTCTCTTCTTCCATTTGAGGATCGACCTTGTTGCACAGAACCAGGATATCCTCTGCAAACCTGATTGCAGGTTCATTCCACTGCTGCATTCTGTTCAGCCTCATCTTCAATTCTTCTTTGTTGGCGTCTGAGCCAAAATCCTGAATTAGGCGGCTCTTGAAATGTTCCCAGCTGGTAAAACTTATCTTGTGTAGGTCCAGCCAGGTTTTGGCGCTACCAATCATGTTCATGGCTGCATAGCGAGAAATAATATATTCTGCCCAGTGGTACAGGAAGCCAATTTCTTCAAGGGACTCAATCCATGGGCGAGGGTCTTCTGTTCCATCATATTTGGGGATGTCTATGTTGGGGTTCAAACCAACTGGGTCGGCACTTGCATCTCTACCAATTGTTGCACTGGGCTGCGGTTTGGCAGATTCTTCAGTCTTGAGTCTCTCCTCAGACGTGTCTTGCATCTTTCCAGAGCGTGTTTCAACCATCCTACAAATTTATATAAGGGAATAATGAGATAAGTCTACTTTAAGTAGCCTCCAGAATCATTTATTTATTTTCTCACATCAAAGAGAGCAGTGAAGTCACACGTGTACCTAAATACAAATGATGATAATCTAAATAATCTGTTTTAAATAAATATCATAGAATATAAAAATAAATAAATATATAATTTAAATTTCAAATATATTAAAAATAATATAAGAAATACGCCATTAATCATGATGTAACAATATATATACATGTAGTAATTCACATAGGTAGAAATATTTTGAAATGTTATCGATTAAAAAATTATTGGAAAAATTGTAAAAAAAAGATTGTATAGATAATATTTTTGAAACGAAAAGAAAGATGAATAATAAGAATCTAGAGAAAGGCAGAAATTATGTGAGATTTTTCAAACGGAAGAAGGAAAGAAGGAAGTTTTAGGAATTGGAAAGTGAAATGTCTAAGGGTGGGAAACAGATTGGGTACTGTTCTGATTTAAGATATGCAGGTACTGTGAAGATAGGTCTATTTTGCGCTTGATACTGTTTATTTAAATTGAGGCGAAGGCTTCTAGAAAGACGCTAATGTTGTTTTTTCATGTTAATATAATGTTCCATGGCTTGGTGTAAGTTCAATGTATGGCCTGTACTAAGGATATGCTGGTAAATTTGGAATATGGTCTTTGTAAACATGAAAACAAACGCAACGATGTTCAGAAAATTCATTGCAAAACTTGACAAGCCACTTAACAACTTTGGAGAAACCGGCAATCAATAAAAAACGTATTAATCAACAAAAAGCAGCTTTATCCAATCACAAACCATTATCTCTCGCAGTCAACCATGCATTGAACAATAGACATATCCCGAATTTTGAAAAAAACATCCCTATTTTACCAGAATATCGAAGAAAAAGATTGCACATAATTTTATGAAAGTTGGTGCTCTATAGAAGATACAAATAGAAAGGCATGAATAGAAAATTCTATTAGTCCGAAATTTATAGGGAATTTATACCTTCTTGAATTATTTCAACATTATTTGTGTTCAGAATTTTTTTCTTATTATCATTCTAAACATATATTTATAAAATTTCGTTTAATATATAAAAATACTAGTTTTAACTTATTTTTTACCATTCTAACTTTATGGTCATAATTTGATTATATTATGTATATTTATGTCATAATTTGCATAATATCCAAGATGTATAATTTATTTTCGTCAAAATAAGTATGTAAATATGTTAAGCTTGTGTTAAAAATGTAAATATGCTAATTTATCCATCTATATAAACTGTACAAAAATAAACGTGGCAGACATCGCGGGCGAAAGCTACGGCACTTCGCGGGTGAGCTGCTCACTTTGCTGGAACCAATTGTTGAAGATTGCATGCACAACGGTTGCACCCTTCCATTCGATCAAGACATATATACATAAGTATATATGAAAAAAAATAGTACAAATGTAACATTGTACTGGGATAAGGTGCATAAATTAAGAAAAAGGCATCTCCTTATCGTGCAACTGAAAGTTGCTGATGGCTGGCGCCATCTATCGGAATAAATATCAACTATTCTCGTTGATTTTTAATTATTCCAGAATTGGCCAAATACCCATTCTTGATTAATCAAGAAAAGCTAACCACGGACGCGTTTCGGGCTGTTGGCCCTCATCAGCGTGGTGCAAGCTGTACCTCAACGACTAAAAAAAAAAAAATTGGTCATTTCTTGATTAATCAAGAATGGGTATTTGGCCAATTCTGGAATAATTAAAAATCAACGAGAATAGTTGATATTTATTCCGATAGATGGCGCCAGCCATCAGCAACTTTCAGTTGCACGATAAGGAGATGCCTTTTTCTTAATAAGTATATATATATATATAAAATAAAGAAGACATCTCCTGACCACGAGCACATGTGCTTTTTTAGATGGCAGAGCGCCATCTAGTGGAGCAGAAATAAACTAAACGTTTATTTAGCTTACTCCGAGATATTTGGCCAACCCAATTTCTTGATAAATCAAGAAAAGCCATCCACGAACGCGTTTCGCGCTGTTGGCGCTCGTCAGCGTGGAGAAGGCTGTAACCACTGCGACCAAAAATATTATTTTTAATAGCAACACCTGACCCACTTATCTTTTATTTTTTCTATTGTTTTTTCACATATATATATATATGGTATGCAGGTTATCCTTCCGGCTGATAGATTTGGTACCACAAGCACTATGCAGTCATGGGGCCTAAAGTGGTTTCAGGTGTCAATAGATAACACAAAAGGACGAGGCAGGTTGGATGTCATCTCAGAGAGAGACCAGCGCCGAAGACATGTACAAGGTCCAGTAGTGTGTGATCCACATGAGAGGGAGAGATGATCTGTTATTGTCCGGCCTTTTGTCGGTGTATATATATGTAATGAGAGGTCCTGTCGACTTATCTGTGATGAGGGATCCTGTCGACTATCTGTAATAAGTTGAGGTCTGGTAGCCTCTTGTAGAATCCTGTCGATTAACTTTGTGATGATAAAGTGTTGACTCTCGCTATACTGTATTGACCAAGAGATACAGTCAGGATGGGGAGTTTTCCAGTACCTCTCTGCACCTTGTAAGTCCTTTAAAAGTTCTTACAGAGTACAGGCAGTCGTGGTCGAGGCAGAGTGGAAAGCTTGGGAATGTCTACACAAAAAAAAAAAACGAAGACACAGTTGCACTAAGAAAGTTCAGTAAAAAGATAAAAGTTGAGCTAGGAGCGAAAGATGGGGAGGTAGAAGTTTCTTACTAGTCTACATGATGAATGAGGAGGACCTTGGTGACAACCGACGTGGGCTTGCGCTGAGGTGAACTAACTGTCAAGTGACTGTATTTATAGGATAAGACGGGGGGCCTTATGCGACAGGGGCTGTTTCTGAGAAAGGGGCTTTGCATGTCACCAGATGTGAGAGGGGGCTTTGCATTCCACCAGATGTCAAGAGTGTGGGTGGTCTGGCCCATTTTTAGACCTTGTTGTGGGAATTCTAAATCTATCTCGATTTTGACGTTATGACTTCTATCTCTTGCTTAGCTCAACTCTTAATCTATTACAGATTTTTATTTATTTATCCTGTTTGTACAAATTGCATTACATATGATGATGTAAAGACACATGTCAATAATGCGTATAATCATTTACAGATGTGTTTCTATTATACAACATTAAAATCTTGTCATAAGTTATATACAATATGGGTTTGTTGGCTTAAATTATCATAGATGGGCCCCGGGAGTGAAAGGGTTTATCTGGGTTTAAGCGGGTAAAGCCTCTCTAACACAGGTAAGTAATTAAAATTTCTTTTAATTAATTTAAACTGTGAGGGTTGAAAAGGGCTATAACAAGATGATTTGTTTGGATATATAAAAGTGAAATAAAAATGACATTTTTGTTTGATTAAAAAAATGATGATTAAAATAAAATGATGACATAAAAATTCACATTCTAAGAGAATATTGGCGGGCGTTGGAAAGGGTTAGTAGTTGAAGATTATGCAATTGTTAGAAGTGCACATGTAAACCAAATACTTAGATCTAGGTGCAAAGCGAGGATATAGACTTGAGCTGTCTTCCTTGGCAATGTTTCACTTGCGATCCTATATAAGGGTCACAGTGCTTTGTCACAATTTTAGGATTATTGAGTTAAAAGTTGTTGAAGAAAATTTGCTTATTAATATGATTGGGAAAGGAGTGAAATAGAGCCATGCGATAAGTAGAATTGTAGCGACAGTAGGTGCTCTGACTTGACTCGAAATCAAAGGTTGAATGTGGTCCGCTAGAGGTGAAAAAAAAAAGTTGAAAGTTGAAAAAAGTGAACGCTTTGTGTATGCGTTGGTAATTTGCTCTGCGGATGAAATGAAATAAACTCTTGAAGCGTGTTCAGGCCAGAAGTTGAGATTTGTAAATCTGGGGAACTGTGTTTTCAAAGAGTTTGTTGAATTACGAAATCAAAAAATAAATTGTCAAGCAGTGCTGTCGTTTTTCTACGTTGATGTGACGCAATGACTGAAAAGATAGTGATGAAAAATATAGGGAATTGGTTAAAGAATATGATTGTTGAAAACGATTGTTGTAGATGCCCGATAGTGGATGATAAACATTGTCAGATAATTAAGGTATTTAAACAAATAAAATATAGTGAATAGAAATATAGAAATATGATTGCGGGTACAAAAAGTGTAAGTGGACAAAATTAAACATGTAATATATAAAAGATATAATAAATAATAAAATAAAAATAATTTTTGAAACAATTAGATGTTTTGCAATACTAAAATAATATCATGAAAAATAAAAGTAAATTTGATTAAAGTTTTTTTTTTTTTGAAATCATGTTGGATTAAAAATTTGATTATATAATTGAAAGGTAAAAATAAGAATAATTATTCAGGATTTATACAACTAACAATATAATTAAAGATTATTATAATGATTAGATAAATGTTAAGTAATGGAAAATTGAACAATATTCTCGTTTATCCAAAAAGGTGATATGTAGAGAATGATTTCTCTTTTGCGTCATAAAGTCTATATAAGACTTAACCAAATTGTTTTAATTGGTGATATCAATTAACATGTAAAATGTTTAATGTATGATGTGTGTGTTGTGTTGTGATTAAGGCGTTGTGCGAGATTTGTGAGATTCTCGAGGAAATCTAAATGAGTAGTGTGACACATGTGTTCAAAATGGCGATTATGAAGCTAGCGGTCAAGATCTGCCTTGTGAGGGATGGAGGTGTAACTGAAATAGATTCGGGGGATCCTATTACTGGCGGTCACTCCTCCTGTTTTTCACGGGATCGTCGTGGGTGGTCAATCATGGGGGATGTTTGTTATTTTTGTCGTTTACTTGAAACTGATTTTCTCTCTTTTGTTGAAGTTGGCAATTTTCTTGCCTATTTGAAAATATAGTTTCTCGATGTTCGTAAGTGTTTGTGTTTTCGAAGTTGTTTAGACTTAATAAGATTGTTATACGATGCTTTCAGGCTAGAAGTGAGTGAAAGATATGACTTTCGACGTGGACACGCTTTGAGGTGAGATATGGTGTCACAGGCGTGAAGGCGTCTTTGGCCTGAAAAGTGAAAAAGTTTTGTGGTGTGGTACTGTGACACGAAGTGAGAAATGTGAATGAAAAGGTGTCACGTGAAGTCTTAGTTTGGTACAAATCTAACCTGTTTCACCATGAATAACAAATTTAATAAAGTCATGGGTGGTTGTTGTATGAAACACATCGAGAGAATATTTGACTGTTAGTGGATGTGGCACGCTTAATGTGAAATTATTTTATTGTGGCGACGAGATATAGAGCTAAGTGGAGCTTGTGTGGCTCAAGATTTGGATTTGTGTGTTAAGTCGCGCACTAAAAATTGTTGCCAATTGGATAAAGTGATGTGTGAGTGTTGTAACGTTTGTTGAGAGAGATTTGTTGATGATTAAATATGCATGTAAAAGGAAAAGACGAGGGACTGTACTTATGCTCGAATATTAACGATTGTAATAAGTTTGGCGGTCTGCGACTTAATTTAGCTACTGGCGTGGTAGTTGTTTTTCCTAGTGGTGTTTTTGAGGATATTGTATCTTTCGATTTTTGCAATTAAAAAAAATGCGTTTCACCTATGTTAATTTATATTAAAATAATTGATATTTTTTATCGTTGATTATGGTAGCGTGAAAATGTTCCTTGTAAAAAGGCAATGCCGTGATAGTGACAAGAATATTTTGAATTGTGGTGTTTACTTAGAACGGTGAACATTACCAAATTTTAAGAATTGATAAAGATATTGGTCTTTTGGTATAAAGATAACTAATAAGTAAAACTAAAATAAGTTGAGAATTATGATGAATGAGCTTTTTTAAAAATAATAATAATGATTTTTTTTTTCAAGCCGTAGCTTTGGATAATGCCATTTTAGGTAAATTTAGGAAAGGCATGTAAGATTAGTAAATTAGTGAAAATGCGTGATGGGCGAAATTTTTTTTTATATAAGTAAAATTGAGAGTAATAACTTGAAATTTATAATCTGATTAAAAATTAAAGTAAATTTGATAAAAAAAAATGAGAGTGTGAAAGTTTTAAAAATTGATTAAAAATGATATTGACACGTTTCTGAATTTTGTAATTAATTTTGTAATTGGTTTTTCATTGATTTTTAATGTATGATCAATAACTCTTATCATCATTGGAAAAAAAGAACAATTAATAAACAAAAGAACAACAACATGGTAAATTTGCCTCTTTATTTAAAACAAACAAACAAATTAGATGAAGATTTAAAATAAAACATTTCTTTAAAAGTTAAAGCAAAAATAAAACGTTACATAAAATATTTGGCGCAGCTACGAAAGGATTAAAATATAAATCAAAAAAGGCTTCGACGAAAGAAAAAGTAAGTACAATGGCAGTAAATGTAAACAAATTAGAGAAATTTAGCGGTGATAAAGGTTCAATTCGGCCTGAATCATGGCTTAAACTATATGAATTGGAAACTAGTAAACTAGATGAAGTCGATAGAATCAATAATCTAATTTATTATTTATCAAAAGATGCTTTAGAATGGTTTGCTGATGAAATATTGAGCAACGCATCCATTAAAAAATGGGATACTGTTAAACTCAAATTAATTCAGCGCTTTGGTTATAAAGTTGAAAGCCCTATAGTTGCAGCATCAAAAAGAAGACTTAAAAAAGAAGAAACCGTGGAAGATTATTTTAGAGATAAAATTAGATTATTAAATCAAACAAGCCTCAATAATGTCGAGAAGCTAAAAATGTTAACGGATGGATTGCCATTAGATTGGAAAAATTATCTCGTAACAGCCCAGCCTAAAGATCCATCACATTGGATGCAGATTGCCATGGAGATTGAACAAAACAATAATCAAATAAGGCAACAACAGAGAAGTAAAACCAAGGTTTTTAATATAACTACACCTACAATCTCAAAAAATTGCCCATATTGGTGTCCTATTTGTAAGAAAAAAGGATTGTATTTTAAACATTGGATAAGTGATTGCAAAGATTATGATCCTAATTATAAAGACAAGCTTAAACACCAAGCAACTAATATCACCACAGATGTTAAACAAACCATAGCTGATTCACTTTGCATAGCAAATACCAATTTTCCTTATAGATTTGTTAATGTTGAAGTTTTACTTAATAATATTCCAGTTTCATCTTTTATTGATACCGGGTCAACTATTTCATTAATGAGCTGTTCGCTTTTAAAACAACATAAGTTAAAATTGAATGTAAACGATAGAATCAAAATTAAACAAGTAGATAGTTTTGCATATACTTTAGGATCAGTAGAAGTATTTTTGAAAATCCATTCTAAACCTGTCGGGTGTAAGCTTCATGTAGTGAAAAACTTTAGCTATCCATTGCTTATTGGACTTGATGTAGCAGGAAAAATTGGATTAATAATTGACACAAAAGACAAAGCGGTGTATGTTAAAGGAAATGAATGTTTTTATATATCTCCTGAAACGCATCTTCCATCTGTTCAGCAAAAAGAGCTTAATCAATTACTTAAAGAAAATCAAGCATATTGTTCAGCCAGCATGAAACTGACATCGGAAGGATTGCTGTTCAACACAAGATCCATACAATTGAACATCCACCCATCAGTTGTAGACCATATAGAAGACCACTTGCCGAATATGATTAAATAAAAAGACAAGTTGAAGAATTGAGTAAAAAGGGACTAATAAGAGAATCTCAGTCACCTTGGGCCTTCCCCGTAGTGTTGGTCTCTAAAAAGGATGGTTCACAAAGGATGTGCATAGATTACCGAAAACTGAATGCAATTACAATTGATGACAAGCAGCCTCTTCCATACATCCAAGATATGTTTGATCGCTTACATAATGCGAAATACTTCACAACACTTGACATAGCATGGGGCTATTGGCATGTTGAAATACATCCAGACTCTGTTGAGAAAACTGCTTTCATTACAAATGACGGGCAATATGAATTTTTGGTTATGCCATTTGGCTTGAAAAATGCTCCAAGTACTTTTCAGCGAATAATTCAGCATATTATTGGAAATCTTTGGAACGGTGTTTGTAATTATCAAGATGATATTCTAATTTACAGCAGTACTTTTAAAGATCATATTGAACTCATGGAGAAAATATTTGACAAGCTTAAAGAAAACAATATCAAACTCAAGTTGAAGAAATGCTTCTTTGCAAAACAAGAAATAAGATATTTAGGTCATATCATAGGACATAACAAGATTAAACCCGACCCTGAAAAAACAAAGGCAATAAATGAGTTTCCTCAACCTAAAACAGTGAAGCAAGTAAGGCAGTTTTTGGGTTTAGCAGGTTACTACAGGAAATTTATTCCTAAATTTAGTGAAATTGCAGATCCTTTAACAAGCCTCACAAGAAAAAATAAGTTATTCAAATGGACTACTGAAGTTAACAAATCATTTCAGGAACTAAAGTCTCATTTATCCACAGATCCAGTTCTTTCTACATATGATCCTTCATTACCATGTAAGCTTTATACAGATGCATCTAAACTGGGAATTGGTGCTATTTTAGCTCAAATTGGAAATGATAATCAAGAACATGTAATTTCCTATTATTCAGGGAAACTTCTACCACATCAACAGAACTATTCTGCATTTGAGTTGGAATGCTTTGCTGTATTTCAATCAGTTGAATACTTTGAAGTTTATCTTGAGAACAATACATTTGAAGTCATTACAGATCATTCGGCTTTGGAATGGCTCTTCAACGTAAAGAAACCAAAGGCAAAATATCTCCGATGGATAATTGAATTATCAACCAAGTCAATGAAAATAGTTCACAGATCAGGATCAAAGCAAACGCATGTTGATGCATTGTCAAGATCACCAGTGTCATTTCATATATCAATCCCCACTCTTCGACTACCCCAACAAAAACCGGATCTCAGTTTTGTAAAGAACTCTCATATTCATCGAGATCTTATTATGGTGAAACATAATGGAGTTCTAAAAACAGTTGTTCCAGAATCATTCCAAGAAGAAATTCTCAAAGAATACCACGATAATAATTCTCACCCCTCAATTAACAAGACAGTAAGATTGATAACACCATTTTATTGGTGGCCGAATGCTATCAGATGCATCAAAGACTATGTTCGCTCATGTAAAATATGTCAAATAACTAAATGCAGTCATAAACCATTTATTGGAGAATATGTTGCACCAAACTCTGATCTGAAACCACTGGAATTAATATCAATGGATACTATTGTGCTAGGCTCTGCAGCAAATGAAACCAAGCACAAATACATTCAAGTAATAATTGACCACCTAACAAGATTTGTTTGGGCTTTCCCTACTGTCACCAACACTTCTCAAGCAGTAATTCAATGTTTAGACAAAATCAACAGAACTGTTCCCCAAATCAAATGTATTTTAACCGACAACGGAAAGAATTTTACATCAAAAGAATTTAACAAGTTTTTGAATGAGCATCAAGTTCAACACACCTATTCGACGCCATATCATCCGCAGAGTAATGGACTGTGTGAAAAGATGAATGACACTATACTCACCAAATTAAGAACAAACCTTCAAGAGAATCCAAGACTAAAATGGTCATCATTACTTGCCAAAATTGTGAAAGATTATAATAACACACCCCATGATGTCACTGGGTTTTCTCCAAATTTCCTACTTTTTGGTGATTGTGCAATACCAGAATTTTCTGAATCACCACATTTCACCATAGAAAATGCAAGGAAGAAAGCAATAGAAAATAGCGCAAAGCATAGAGAAAAGTGGAAAGCACGACACGATGCAAAACATCCGCAGTCGTCATTCAAAGTTGGTGATCTGGTCCTTCGTAAAATAGCTAGTAATGATCCAAGTATGGTCAAAACATCCCCAAAGTATGAGGGTCCTTTTCAAATAACAAGAATAATATCTAGTGTTATGTGTGAATTATTGAAAGATGATTCCTCCTTGGTTAAAGTTCATGTGTCACAATTGAAACCATTTATTTTGCGAAAATAAATCCTTCAAGCCGAGGGATATGACACGTTTCTGAATTTTGTAATTAATTTTGTAATTGTTTTTTTATTGATTTTTAATGTGTGATCAATAACTCTTATCATCATTGGAAAAAAAGAACAATTAATAAACAAAAGAACAACAACATGGTAAATTTGCCTCTTTATTTAAAACAAACAAACAAATTAGATAAAGATTTAAAATAAAACATTTCTTTAAAAGTTAAAGCAAAAATAAAACGTTACAATATAAAAAAGGTAAAAATTGATTTTAAAATGCTTAAAGTGAAAATATAAATACAAAATTTATGTTGAATCAAGTTGTGGACTTGAGGATAAAGTTAAGGTAGGTTTTAAAAACTTACAGTTTTGTGATGAAAGTTCAGTCAGGAGACTTGGTCTTTAGTTGTTTTCATGCTGACGTGGAAGTCGCTCCATGTTGGACTTGTAGAAGCTTGTAGCTTCTGTGAAGTTGATTTGCAGCTTGTCGCTTTGATCATTGTCTCGACGATGTCAGGTCGAAGGTGTAACTTGTCACAGGGTTTGGGTACATCGCTGCTCGGTTTCCATGACTTGCGGGAATTTTGGGGCTGTCGTTGGCGCGGTCAGCTTGCTCCCGGCGTTGGCGATCTGTTAGCGGGTCTGCAGAGGTCCCTTGGGGCGGCGTTTTTTCCGTAAATATCTCTTTTGTTGGGGGAGAGATTGTTTGGTCGTTTCGTTGGAATGGTCGGTTTGTTCCTCCATCTTTGCTCTTTCTCGCTTCCTATCTGAACAGGCTTCTTACCTTCTTCGTTGTGTCATCCTTCGTTTTGGTTATCCTGTCGACTAATGTAATGAGAGGTCCTGTCGACTTATCTGTGATGAGGGATCTTGTCGACTATCTGTAATAAGTTGAGGTCTGGTAGCCTCTTGTAGAATCCTGTCGATTAACTTTGTGATGATAAAGTGTTGACTCTCGCTATACTGTATTGACCAAGAGGAACAGTCAGGATGGGGAGTTTTCCAGTACCTCTCTGCACCTTGTAAGTCCTTTAAAAGTTCTTACAGAGTACAGGCAGTCGTGGTCGAGGCAGAGTGGAAAGCTTGGGAATGTCTACACAAAAAAAAAAACGAAGACACAGTTGCACTAAGAAAGTTCAGTAAAAAGATAAAAGTTGAGCTAGGAGCGAAAGATGGGGAGGTAGAAGTTTCTTACTAGTCTACATGATGAATGAGGAGGACCTTGGTGACAACCGACGTGGGCTTGCGCTGAGGTGAACTAACTGTCAAGTGACTGTATTTATAGGATAAGACGGGGGGCCTTATGCGACAGGGGCCGTTTCTGAGAAAGGGGGCTTTGCATGTCACCAGATGTGAGAGGGGGCTTTGCATTCCACCAGATGTCAAGAGTGTGGGTGGTCTGGCCCATTTTTAGACCTTGTTGTGGGAATTCTAAATCTATCTCGATTTTGACGTTATGACTTCTATCTCTTGCTTAGCTCAACTCTTAATCTATTACAGATTTTTATTTATTTATCCTGTTTGTACAAATTGCATTACATATGATGATGTAAAGACACATGTCAATAATGCGTATAATCATTTACAGATGTGTTTCTATTATACAACATTAAAATCTTGTCATAAGTTATATACAATATGGGTTTGTTGGCTTAAATTACCATATATATATATAAATAAATATAAAGCATATATTGGATATAAATTTATTAATCAGCCAATATTTCTTGCTTTTATATTATATATATATGTCGTACAACAAGCAACAGCAGTCTTGGGCCTTGTGGTGAGGTGTCAATAGGTAACACAAATAGCGAGGCAGTTTGGATGTCACCTCAGAGAGAGAACAGCGCCGAAGACGCGGACAAGGTTCAGGAGAGTGTGATCTACATGCGAGGGAGAGAGGATCTGTTGTTGTCCGACGCGTTTGTCAAAAATTTCATTCAATTTTTAAAATAGAGTATTTTATTCATATACTTAAGTAAAAATGCATTTGGATAAAACCCGGTAAGTATTTACGGATCATTCTCGTAATGATTAAAATTTGTAAAATGTCCTTCTTTCTTATCTCCACTCAATCATATTAGGGTATCAAGTTGTGACCCTTGATGGTGTCTGTTTGACAATCATCATGACTGGGTGAAGTAGAATGTGTCTGCCTTTGTCATTAAGACTGGGAGCACTACTCAGTGGCAGCTCGACTTAGCTCCAAAATAAATGGCCGCCTCTGACATGAGGAACAGACGCCATGTGCAGCCACTCCTAACATGGAGTACAGATTCATCCTGTATCCCTGGATTAGGAGACTTTACAGGGTACTATCAGCCGGGCCAGCTGAGCCTAGGTTTATTAGTGAGCTTGTTACTGCTCCCCCTCCTCCATCCGGGCCTGGGACTGGCAAAGGTGGAGTTCCAGTAAAATGTAATAAGTGGTATATAATACAACTAGATTTCCTGGATTTATTGAATTGTATTCTATGTGTCATATTCTGTACCTCTTAAATTATATGGAGAAATCACACGTTACAAATGAATATCAAAATATATTTATAATATAGTCAGAAGGACAGAGTTTCCAGGTACTGCCTCTTATCTGGACTGGACAGTGAAAACAGTGGCGCCATGTGGAAGGAGGAAAAACTCAGTTCTCCCTTCTTGTTCTAACTGCTGGGTCGATTTGGCTCATGTACATAGTAACACTTTTATATTTAAAATCTTTTCTATAACTAATTAAATAATAATTTAAAGTAATTCGGAAACCTATTTGATTATTTTTCTTCACGACAATTGGCCAAAATTTTCGAATAATCATATTTTATATATAAACTAGTTAAAAGTGAGATTATATAAACTGGCAAACAAATGATACCGTTTATTCACAGGCTAGATTATATAAAAATAAGATATAATCTGTATTATTTAGCTAGACACAATTGACTAACAAAATTTTATGCACCGTTTTCACTCTTGTTTAAAAATGATAATAATAATAATTATATATATATGTGATGAGGTATCCTGTCGACTCTCGCTATAGCTGTGATAACCGAGGGTCAAACCTGTACTAACCGAGAGGGACAGTCAGGACGTGGAGAGTTTTCCAGTACCTCTCTGCACCTTGGAAGACCTTCAACAATTCTCACAGATTACAGGCAGTCGTGATCGAGGCAGAGTGGAAAGCTTGGGAATTCCACACACTCCAGCTATACACAGAAATATTTGCTCCCTTCCTTTTTGCCCCCAGTCTATCACCATAGCCAGGTTTTTAAGGCAACATGGCATTACAACATACTTCCAGAACCCACCTAACATCGCCACACTAATCCGACACCCCATTACCAGATCTTCCCTTCATGCGAGTGCTCTCCGTTCTGGTGGTGCTGTCTATTCCGTCTCTTGCGACCAATGCAATGCCACTTATGTCGGGGAGACGGGTAGATCCGTCGCCATCAGAATGGTTGAGCATTCCAGAAACATCTCTAATAAAAACCTAAATTCCCCTATTTACAGTCATTCTATGCAAACCGGTCATACATTTAATTTAACAAAGCCATCCATTCTATACAACAATATCAATAATAAGTACCAGAGACTTTTACTAGAGGCATTTGTGTCAATAAAAACAAACAGCATCAACAGGCATATAGATATACCGGAACAATACCATATGTTATGTGAATAGCCATAAGTTGCATTTACCTGCCCTTGATTAACACCATTCATAGTGCATATGTACTTAGTCCAGATTTATTAGCATTCAATCCCTATAATCTTTTTAGCATATTTGTTCTTATTTTTATCTTTAAATACTTTTATCTTTTGCAATTATGTAAATTTTCTTTTCAGCTTTGTGTATATATGGATCCTCAGCGCGTTTATTACTCTTACCTGATGAAGGACGATATGTCCGAAAGCTTGTGTGCATGCCAATAAAAAGAAGCTCCTCTTCCCACTTTGTAAACTCGTTATATGACACAGTAGTAGTAGGAAAGTTCTATGAACAAATAAAAGTTGAGCTAGGAGCGAAAGATGGAGATAGAAGAGTTCTTACTGGTCTACATGGTCTATGAGGTGGACCTGGGTACAACCGACGAGGGCTCACGCTGATGGTGAAGTGGCTATTTTCGGCTAGGGCAGAGGTCTTATATATCTTTGCCGATAGGGGAGGTATGCGGGAGTTTGGACTTTTTTCTCGATTTTAGAAGTTTTTGAACTTCTTCTTAATCTTGCTTTAGCACAGCTCTTAATCTATTACAGAGTTTTATTTATTTATCCTCGGTTTGTACAAGTACATTACATATGGTGATGTAATGACACATGTTAATCATGCGTATAATTATTTATAGATGTGTTTCTATATACAACATGAAAATCTTGTTATAAGTATTATACAATATAGGGTTGTTGGTTTAAATTACCATATATACATATATATAGAAAAGATGCATATATTGGGTTAATAAATATCTTTAATTCTTCTAATATTTCGCGGGAGGGGCAACTTGTCTCTCTTTATCGGGGATGTTTGTGTTTTTCATTAAAACATGCGAGCATGCTTGCACCACTCTCGTTCTACAAGACCAACGAAAGAATTGTAACTTTAATTCAAATATTACATTTAGTATATATACAGCCAATAATATAATTATATATAATATTATTTATTAACATTATTATTATTTAATCAACACATATTTACAACAGTGTAATTTTGTATAAGTATATATAACTATTTAAAACAAAAGAGGCATATCCTGACCAGGCTCACATGAGCTTTTTCTAGATGGCATAGCGCCATGGCCAGGATATGCCTCTTATGTTTTTAATATCAACACCTGACCTATTTTATTAATTCTATTTATTTTTGTTTTTTTTCACGTGAAGAGCGTATTTTCGCAAACTTGGCCTTAAATACCCATTTCATGATTTCTCAGGAAGTCTCTGGGACCAAAATTTGGTCATAGAGGTACAGTCTGTACCCAGGGCCAACAGCCCGAAACGCGTTCGTGGTTAAATTTTCTTGATTTATCAATAATAATATAGATTATTCCCTGCTTTTACAATTTGATTTAATAAATAAAGACTCAAGGGTTTTGTTTCTCATTTCTTTCATTTCTCAAACTTCCCGGCCAACATTCTTAGTGGAGTTATAATTCAGGATCTCCGTGTTGAAGGGCATGTTGGCCTGGAAGCTTGAGAAACGAAAGAAATGAGAAACAAAACCCTTGAGTCTTTATTTATTAAATCAAAAAGAAATATGAATATCGTTATAAAATTACTTCTAATTATTTATCCATCTTGTAAACACCACTGTCACGACCGATACTAAATTGTTCAGTGAGATGAGGGATTGTGAACATTTGCCGGAGAGGGGCAGCAGTAGCTTGGCGGCGGTGGCTGTCAGTCCGTCCTTGCCATGGCCACCGTCGCTATGCTCGAGCCGGAGCTCGGCGCCTCTGATGGCGCCAACTCCAAGAAACCGGATCCTGGCAGGTAAAACTTAGTGATCTCTCCTTGAAACTAACATTCATATTTTTATCGCTATTTAGAGAAATCTATATACATACAGTCAAACCCCCTCTTGGGACTCACCAAAATAGGGTGCTATAGACAGGTCACTTTTAATGTAAATCGCATCGTACTACGTATTTAAAATCGGGCGCTATAGAGAGGGAGGCGCTATAGAGAGGTTTAACTGTATATATATAAATGTTATGAATATAATGTTTTGTTATTGGAATGATAAAGGATTGAAGGCGCAGTCGTGAAAATAGGTAATATATTATTTACCCATCAAATGTTTTTATTTTGAATTACTTGAAGTAAATTACACATAAAATTATTTTTTCACAGTAATATAGAATTTATAAAATGAATCCTATATTCGTGATTTAAAAAAAATAGGTAGGTTAACTATACATATTTACAACCAATATTCAAATTGTTATGTTCTAAATCTATGGTCAGAAATGTAGAACAGTCAATGAATGAAAATAAATACATGTTTTATTAAAAATAAAATATTTGCATTTTGGATTATATAATATATAATATGTTCTGAAAATAGAGCAATCCATACTTAAATCATTAGATATTAAAAAGGCATATAAAGGCATAAGGTTGGCGTTCAGCCAGCCGAAATATTGGCAAATAAATATTTTATTCAATCCAATATATATAAAATGAAAGGATTTAAAAGCACGAATGTTTCTTTTATACACAATACAAACTTCTACTGTCCTTACTGCGATGAAAAAAATATATTGGGAGGGCTTGGCTCATCAGTGGTGAACCCTCCAAGCGGTTTCACCAATTTAATCCACCAGACCGCTTCTCAGACGATTCTGCTTATATACGCAGCACTGAAGGATGGAATCTCAGAAATGGTTTTCACGAAAACTATGGACATAAGTTTATAGGACAGTAGAATTACATTCAAATATTTGCATCGAGCAATGCTCCTCGCAAACAATAAAGACAAGGCCAGTTAGGCATAAATTAACACAAATCAATAACACGTCATCTATACATATATATGCCTTTTTACTATCTAATATGTAAGACAAACAAAAGACAATTATCTGAGGAAAGAGTTTCTATATAACGGCAATACAAGCTTTCGGGCTCAACAGCCTTTCGACAGGTATAACTACGCTACTGAAGTTTTTCCGAATCTAATCCATATATATACATACAATGAAGTAGGAAATATAAGACAGATATGCAAAATATCTGATTTAAATATTTATTATTTCTAATGATTTGTATAACGGTACTATGTAAATCAGTATGTTTGCATATCTGCCTCATATTTCCCACTTCATTGTATGTATATATGTTATAATAGAAAAAAAAATTCTGTTTGATTTTTGATCATGTTGAGGATTATGGTATGAAAATGCAGTCGTGGTTGAAATCTTTAAAGTATGATGATGAAAAATAGTTTTGATCAGTAATTTAATTGAATTAAAGCACTGCCTGTCTTAAGGCGAGTAGAACAAGGAAAAACAAAAGCTTATTTACATAATTACATATGGTTTGAGCCGGCCATTGGGATAAAACAACAACGAGTTTTTATAGGGGAAGAGTGACCTCTGGCGGTCGATTTAGCAGAGTATTTTATCTATGAAATATATTTGAAAAACATATTTTTATATAACATATATATGGAGTTGTTTAAATTCAAAAAACCTCAGTAGTGTAGTTATACCTTTTGAAGGGCTGTTACACCAGAAAACTTGTATTGCCGTTATATATAAACTCTTTCCTCAGCGAATTGTCTTTTATTTGTCATATTACCGAAGGGATTATATTATTAACAAATATATATATGTTATATAAAAATATTATTTTATTTTAAATTATAATTTCATAGATTAAAATACTCTGTTAAATCGACCGCCAGAGGTCATTCTTCCCCTATAAATACTCATTGTTGTTGTTCCCCGATGGCCGGCTCAACCTTTTGTACATTATGTAAATAAGTATTTCATTTTTATTCTTACGCCTTAAGCCAGGCAGTACTTTTATCAAACCATGTTTTCCATGTATTCCTTTAGCGCAATTAAAGCTATTTTTGATAACTAATTTTATTATAATCTCTTCCACGACTGCATACCAAAAGCAAGCAAATGACTAATAATTCATCTACAATCAACAATTTTCATCTACAATCAAGATACAACAGAAAATCTCATTTTTTATAATATATATATGTCGTAACTCTAAATAACGTGACTATTGCTTTCAACAATTATTGGTAAACCTCGAAATCAAGCAAGGACGTATATAAAATTTGACAACTCAATAGTTTTATACACCAACATACAGGATAAATAAGATTATGCATGTTGGGAAAAATATAGATTTGTAGAAGAGAAAGAAAACTGATAATGACGAAGATCCTTTATAACTTAAAGGTATTTATAAACAATAAGGAATGACAAGAGATTAAAGAAATTAAACTTGATATAATTATGTGTATACACACTAGTAGGTTTGGTTGTATTGTCAAATAAAGGATTATATTTTGTGACGAGTTTGAGATATTGAGGCAACCTATAGGAAAGCACTACAATTTTGATGCATATTTGACTCTGAGGAACAGATAAAACTCGCATGTTACAAGATCATATAAGCAAGGTAGACGGTCTAACACTGGGATGTTCTACATGACAGACAATGCCATGTAATCCGGTCCGTTGTTCATTCACAATACTCTAGCCGTTTTTACCTTATTTTTAACGGAGTTCAGAAAGAACCTTATTTTATTTCAACACACAAAACGCGATATCCCGGGTAGGGATAATTGCGTCGATTTACATTTTTTAAAAACAGAAACAGTTATAAACATATTATACAAGAAAAAGTAATCGGAATAAAAAGAGAAACATTAATATATATTAGGAACCTGAAACTTTCAGGTTTGAAAGAAAATCATAAATATATATTTACAAAAATAGTTTGATAATTCTCTCTGCTATTTACAAATTGATATAGATCTACAACATTATTTACTGTCTGTTGTCTAGCGGTGAAGAAGAGTGGGCATTCCAGCAGTAGATGTCTTGAGTCCTGGAATTCGTTGCCACAATGACAGCTAGAGAAAGAACCTTGATATAATAATTTCGATTAATGGGTTGACTTTCAAGAACTTATTGAAAGTTCTAAATTCCATCACCAGCTTTGGCAAACTGAGAAGCATCCACCAATAGATCATAATTTCGGACTAAAGAGCTCTCCAGTCCAGGACTGACATTATTCCATGAGATCTACAACGGATCAAATGGAATATTCAATAATCTGCTAAAGAGGTGTTTAGCAGGCAAGGTGCAAGGTTAGAGAGTTTACAGTAATTACAAAATAAATTTATATAATTCTCTAATTATCATTCTTTAAATTGGTACTACAGTAATATATTTATCTAATATTCTAATAGTTTTTTGTTAACAAAATCTCATCAAATTAACTTAACTCAGTTTGTTGTGATTTGAAGGAAATATAAAACCTAGCAACAATAAACCAATATCGTTGTATATCTATATCAATTTGTAAATACTAGAGAGAATTGTCATAGATTTACCTATTTTTATTAATATATTTATGATTTTGAAAATAGAGCAATCCATAAATAAATCTTGAATTAAAAAAGGCATATATTTGATCAAAATATCATTTATTTTACCAATATTTCAGTTGGCTGAACGCCAACCTTTATCAAGGTATTATAACATATTAATGTGTGTCAACAACAAACTCAGCGCCACATAACATAAATAGAATTAAATTTTAAAAATATATCTTTGCTTATATTCAAAATATTTTTGAAAAAAAAATTTTTTTTTTGCTTTTAATACCTTGATAAAGGTTGGCGTTCAGCCAACTGAAATATTGGTAAAATAAATGATATTTTGATCCAATATATGCCTTTTTATTTAAATATTTATGATTATCTTTTTAACCTGAAAGGTTCAGGTTCCTAATATATATTATTGTTTCTTATTTTTATTTTTAATTATTATTTTTCTTGTATAATATGTTTATAATTGTTTCTGTTTTAAAATGTAAATCGATCTATCCCTAGCAGGGATATCACGTTTTGTGTGTGTTGAAATCAATAAATAAATAAACATCGTCTGTGACTGCATAGATAAATTGAGATATAAGAAGTGGTCTATCAATTAGAAAACAAATAATTTTGAATAGAAAATAATTTATTATTATTATTTGTATAAGATAATTTAGCTTGGGAAATACAGGATGATCCAAAAGTCCCGCACAACTTTAAAAATTAATAACTCCGCGAATATTTGCGCTAGAGCAATGCGGTAAACACCATTGTGTTCAGGATGCAATGGGATTTTTTATGGCAAATAATGAAAAATTCGAAATTGATTTTAGTTACAACTTTATTTGCTAGATGGCGCCCTACCAGAATCACCGATTCAGCGGCCAAATTGTTTGATAAATTGAAAAATATAACTGAACGACACGTATTTTTACTTTTTGAATACCAAGAAAGAACCCTAATAATATCAAATGATAAATTAATAAAACACCATTTCGCCAAAAGTTAGAAGAAATGGTTAACGATTTTTAAATACAATCTGAGATATGTAAAATAGGTATATGCAAATTAAAACATGTAGCAAAAAAAAAAACCTGATATTTTAGATGCGGTTTGCTGGAATCCTCTCAGCTATTTATATTTCGAAAATAATAATTTTCTATTTTTTTTTTAATTCAACTCTCTCTCAGTATCGATTATATTTATTTTAATTCATTTGAAAAATATTCATCTATCTCTGATGATTTATTTTACTCTGGAATGCCGTTGTTGTTTTTGTCGTGTCCAATAAAGAGCCTCAGATTCTTTTGGTTTGGCCAACAAAAAATGTCCAATTTATATACACATATATTCTTACATAATGAGACTTTAAAGAATGCAAATAATCTTCATCTATTTACATACACAACACATCTCCCCCCTTTATAATACTCCAGTCGGTCTAGGGGTTTCCTGGCTCTCTGAGGTCTAGGACTGCGGACGGGCACTTGCACAGCGGCAGCCTCCGGTTTAAGAGTGCAAGAGGGCACGTGCACAGAAACAGTCTCCTCCTTGTTTCCTGATGTAACCTCTGGAACCTCCTCTTCACTTTATTTCTGACTTCCACCTACAGGCTTATCTCCTGATGTTCGAGGAAGTATCAAATTTCTTGTCTCCACTTGTTTCTTTCTCACAGGTCGCAATTGATTGATATGCCTCTTATACACGACGCCCTCGCAACTTATAAGGTAGTGACGGTAGCTCAATAATTCCAAATTGGTACCTTTTTACCGTTTAGGTTCAGTTGCATAGTTGCGGAAATAAACCTCGCAACCTGTAGTAAACTGCTCCTGCCTTCTTACGGCCTCATGAAATACCTCTCGCGGATTTCCCATCTTGGTATTAAATTCGAGAATCTTGATTTTAAACTTCTCTTCATTAGCAGTTCCGCCGGGGAATTCCTTTATTACAGTTTGGGGGAATGCTCTATGAGCAAATAGGAAACTTTGTAGATTCGTCTCTAAATCATCCTTCCCATTATTCTTTCTCAAAAGGTTTTTAAACTCTCTTACATATCTCTCAGCTAAACCATTTGTACTAGGATTATACAGACTGGTCTTAGTGTGCCGTATACCATTCATTTTGGTAAATTGCTCGAATTCACCGGAGACAAACTGTCTTCCGTTATCTGTAACAAAATATTAGGGCAATCCAATTCTGGCGAGAATTTCTCTAAGATGACTTATAATCGTTTTTCTGGTAATATCTTTGATGATAAAAATTTCTATCCACTTTGAGTATGCGTCCACGAGAACCAAAAACATCCTTCCCATGAACGGACCCGCTAGATCAAGATGAAGTCGATGCCACGGTTTTTCGGGCCAAGTCCATTCCGAGATGGTAGCCGGGGGCAGGCTTGCCGATTCTTGGCATACTCTACATTCTCTAGTTAACTCTTTGATGTTACTGTCTATGCCTGGCCACCAGAAAATACCGTCTGGCAATCATCTTCATTTTAACAATCCCCATGTGTATTTCATGCAAGTCATTTAAAATTAAAGATATTAATTTTTGGGGAATTACCACCCTTTCACGCCATTGAAGACAACCAAACTCTAAACTTAATTCCTCATTGATCTTATAATAAGGAGCTAGTGAATTTCCAGTTGCCTTCTCTAACATTCCTTAATACTATAGACAGTATTTTATCTCGGGACGTCTCATATGCCACCTCCCTAAAAGACAACGGTACCTCATTCAACTTCCTGAGAAGAAGTACCTGGTCTTCATCAAGAAACTCCCTGACACTCGATTCTAAAGGAAGACGTGACAATGCGTCAACATTGGAATTATCACTACTTTTTCGAAACTCCTCAGTATAATTAAATGCAGCTAATTTTAAGGACCGTCTTTTAATTCTGGATGCTGCACATATGGGAATTGGTTTCTGAGGTGAAAATATATGAATTAAGGGTCGGTTGTCTGTGACTAATACGAATTTTCGTCCCAGTAAGTATTGTCTTGATTTCTCATCGCCATAGGTTATGCTCAACGCTTCCTTTTCTAGTTGAGAGTACCGTTTTTCCGCTTCAGTTAATGTTCTAGAAGCAAAAGCTATAGGGCATTCTTCCTTTCTATCATTTATATGACTCAGAATTACGCCTAGTCCATAGTCCATTAATAATGATTTACATTTTTTAAATAACATTCGATATTTTTCGTCCAATTCCATCTACAATTTTTATTCAAAAGTTGATAGAATAGCGCTAAAATGTTTGCTATATTCTTAATGAATCTATAATAATAAATTAAGAGTCCTATGAAAGGTCTTAATTGCGGAACATTCTTTAGCTTAAGGCACCTCTATCACTGCTTTAATTTTATTTTCTAAGGGATGCAGTCCATATTTATCCATTTTAAACCCTAAATATTCCACCAATTTCTTTTTAAATTTACATTTATTTCTGTTTAACTTTAAACCTTTTTCTAGCAATCATCTAAACACCAGATCGAACTATTGTTCATGATCTTCAAAGTATTTTCCTGCAACCAAAATATCATCTATGTAGCAGGCCACACCTGGCAAATCAGCAAATAGACCTTCCATAATCCTCTGAAATTTATTTGGTGCTACCGCTACGTCATATGTTAGTCTTTTATAAGAAAACAACTTCTTTGTTGTGTTTATATTAACAACAGCTTTGGCTTCTTCCGCTAACATTACTTGTAAGTGAGCCTGTGATAGGTCTAGAGTCGAAAGTACGGTGCTTGTAGATAAATTTGAGAAGATCTCATCGATCGATGGAATGGGATACCTATCTAATTCTATTGCTTTATTAGCTGTACATCTAAAATCACCACATATACTTACACTACCATCCTTTTTTGAAACTGGTACTATTGGAGCGGTCCAATATGCATGAACTATAAGTTATAAAATGCAAGATATCACTAAACGATCAATTTCATTCTCTACTTTGTTTTTTGGAGAGAAAGGTAAACTTCTGGCTTTACAAAACACAGGAGTCACATTCTTTTTTAAATTAAAATTTATTCTAACTTCCTTTAGACAGCCCAAATCTTTGTTAAACAAATCTGCATACCTATCCATCAAATTTTTATATATTTAAATATATTTCTATTATATTCATTATTTAAAATTTTAATGCTAAACAATATAGAATAATCAAGTTTCAACTGTTTAAGCCATTCTCTTCCTAATAAAATTACCTGGATTTTTTCATTTACAACTATTAATCGTTTAAAATACAATATAATATTTGAAATTTTCGTTTTATAACTATTAATCGTAAATATTAGTTGGCTTCTTTTATAAAAACATTTCTTTGATCTATAATCTCTATTGATTTACCACAAAAGGATTTTAATCTTGAATTTGTTGGAAATAATATTTTACCTTGCCAATAATTCTTATAAATATATTTAGGTATTAACGTAACTGGACTTCCTGTATCTATTGTAAAGAACAAAGAATAATCATCTACTGTTAAATTTATTGTGGCATCAGTTTCGCCCTGTACAGAATATATAGAGTCCTCTTGTACAAATTTACATCCCCACATTCTTTTACTAGCTTTGCAGACCCTACTTAAATAACCCAGTTTACCAGTATTACATTTTAAAACAAGTCTTTGTTCTATGAGGTAAAACAGATGCCACGTGTGAATGTCTTTCACCACATCTATAACACACTATTTTGCCTTTGCCACTTTGCCTGAAAGGCCTATACTGCGCCGTACTATCATTGTACTCGCCCTTTTTATCCTTTCAATTCACAGGGGATATCTTGGCCACTAATTTATCTTGTAATTCTCTTGTATTTATCTCCGCCAATTCGAACGAGATCGCCACTGCAAAAACTTTATCCAGGGTGACATCGTCGTCCTCTTGTAGTAGCTTCTTTTGCAGATTTTCCGACTTGATTCCAGCCACAAAACGGTCTCGCATCAGGGTTCCCAACATATCGACGAAATTACAATTTATTGCCAAATGTTTCAATTCTCTAAGATATTCCGAAATTGATTCTCCTTCCTGTTGAATTCTCTTTAAAAATCTGCATCGCTGTGGTATCACTTTCTTCTTTGGATCCAAATGCAGCTTTATTCTTTGAATGATAGTATCATAGGGTTGATCTTTCATTAGACCAGGAAGAAAATGTCGTTTCCCTGCTTCAAAGTTTCAGAATCTGGTAGCGAGGGAAAATCAGCACTTTAATCTCCTTCTTCAGATGCCAAAAAGAAAGCCTCAAATTTTTGTACAAAAAGATCGAAGTGTCCTCCACTGGGCTATAGCATCTAAAAGGTATTATTAACTTTGAACTTGTCATGCTGATCTTTTCTACTCCTTTGTTTTCTTGATTAAGATAGTTTAAAAGATGTAATCTCAACCCATTTTCTTATTTTCCTCTCCATAATCCGAGAGTCAGATTTGTTTAAAAGATGTAGTTGTTATACTTGCATAGACGCCGTTTTCCTCAGCTTTTTACTGGCTCTGTAGATCGCGCATCATCGTCGCCACTTTTGTTGTGTCGTAATTAGACGTACAAGAGCTTAAACTTGACCATGGCCAACAACAAATGTCCAATTTATATATACATATATTTTTACATAATGAGGCTTTAAATAATACAAATAATATTCATCTATTTACATAAACAACAGTTAATATATAGCGAGAAGAGTAGAGGACTGAGCACAGATCCCTGAGGTACACCAGCCCATGTTCTTCGGTCCTTGGAAAATGTTCCATTGACCCGAACCTTTATCCTTCTTCCCCTTAAGAAGTCTGCAATCCAGATTAAGGTTTTTCCTCTTACTCCGATGTTGTGCAGCTTTTCAAATAATTTCTACACTTGAACAAAAGCTGAGGTCATATCCAGGAATACGGCCGTTGTCTTCTTTGGCGGTTTTTCCTAGAAATCTATTATTGATTGACAGAAGTAGAACAGTTTATCAGTTGTACAGTGTCTGGATCTTTAGGCAGTTTGGTAGAAGTTTATTTTATTATTGTTAGTGAGCCAGACTATGAGCCTAAAGTGGATAATTCATTCTGTTATTTTAAAAAGTGTGCTGGTAAGAGCAATTGGCCGATAGTTCTTGGATTCCTTAGCATCTTTGTTTGGTTTCAGTATTGGCACTATAATTGATATCTTCCAATTCTTTGGTAGTTTACCAGTTTGCCATGAAATGTTCAGTATTCGTAGGAGTTGATTTTTAGCTTCGTCTCCAAAGTGTTTAATCATTTGACCAAAGTTTAGAGCATCTCCAGGTGACATCTTGGATTTAACTTTCCTATTGATGAATTTAGCTCATTCAGTGTGAAGTCTCTCGAGTAAATATCTTGTTGATGGTAATTTCTTGCTTGCTTAACTAACTTGTTTACATTATTTTTTAGAGTCCTGTCTTCATTCGTATAGCTGACTCTGGAAGTGCTTGAAAGATATTCAGCAATTATGTCAGCCATCTGTTTGTTCGTTCTCGCTGTTCATATCGGTTAGAGTATTGGAGGATTAGTGTTGGTTTTGATTGTTTTATAACACTAATTATATTCCAGTGATGGCTTTCCTTTTTTGGATCTATTTTCTTCGCAGAATTCTGCCCATTTTTCTTGTTTGAATATCCCAATTTATTGTTCTATTTTGTGACTAATTTCAATGAGTTCCTTTATGATTTCTTCTGTTTTATTTGTTTTAAGAAGTTCATTTTTATTGTCTCTCTCTGCAATCATTGCCTCGATATTGTGGTCCTTCCAGTAAAGTATTCACAGGTCTTTACGTCTACCTCTAGGTATCGATACTTTTGCAGCTTTGTATATGTTCAAAGAGAATTTTTCAAAGTTTTTGTCAATCGTTCTGTGATTTAATTCTTCGTTGCACAGTTCTTCAAGCTTCTCTGTAACTTTTTTTCCAGTGTTCTTTTATTCTGTTGAAAATTCTCAATTATGAATTTTAGGGTTGTTAAAATTGGTCTGTGGTCACTGATTGCACTTTTCAGATTTTTCCATTGTGTTGTGGGTGTGATGTTGTAATTTATCGCTGTGATGTCTATTGCGGATTCTGTGCCTGTGGACTTGGATAGATAGGTGTTCTTTTCGTTATTTAACGGCGTAAGGTCGAGGTCGGTTAGCATGTCCTCAAACTGCTGACCTTTGTTATCCTGGACAGGTGATCCCCAAGTTGGTCTTTCGGCGTTAAAATCACCAAGTATTTTGCGATATCCGAAGACACTTCACTTAATGTCTCTATTAGGCCTGTATTGATGCTAGTATTATCGTGGTGATAAACATTTATGATTGGAATTGTTTTATCTGTAAGATAGGTTTCTATTGCCTGAGCTTCTGTCGTGCTTTCTCTAGGCTTACTCTGATTATAGGCGATTTCCTTAAATTTGATTTCTAGAGTTTTAATCAAAACGGCAAGTCCTCCTCCAAATTTTCCCGGTCTGTTCATTCGTAGTTTTGTATAATCTTTGATATTGAATCTCAGATTCTGATTCAATTTTTTCTCCTGAGGACAATTAATATGTACATTGTTGTCACAGAGAAGTCAAGTCAGCTCTTTATTTTCCTCTGGGTACCATTTATATTGAGTTGTAGTAGATTGAATTGTGTCCTCGTAGTAGATTTCTCATCATGAGCTTGAGCTGCAGCTCTTGACGCGGCGGTTACCCCGGACGCGGTAGCATTACTAGAGATATCAGTTTTGCTCTCCATTTGAAAATGGGTGCCGTTGCAACGTTAGTCATCTTGGAAACGAACCAGAATTTGGACAAATATTCCAAGGGTCCAGGGGGGACCGCAAGGAGGTGTGGTCGAACTTCTCCCCTTCCCCCTGGAATGCCGTCACTACAGGATAAAGCACTCTTGGTAAATTGTTTTAATTGTGATTCAGAATCTGCCACTGAAGCTTTACGAGCGTTTCGTTCCTTTAAAGATATTCGAAGCGGTAAAGGACCAATGAGTTGCTACTCTCTAAAGCGATTGATTAAAAGTTTTGAGGAAACTGGATCTGTGGAAGCAAAACCTCGGAGTGGAAGACCATCGACATGCAAGTCAGTGGCTGTTACGGTTTTGCAGAATGCTGAAGCTATTGAAACGTTATCCCCGTATGGAGAAGTAAGTGCTAGACAAGTTTCTCGACAAACGGGGATTTCGTAAGGAACAGTTTGGAGAGAACACACATTTAGAATTTTCTATAAAAATATCCTAACAAAATTCAAAGTTTTCACGAGTTGAAAGTCAGCGATTTTGAGAAGCGTCAAGAATTCGCTGCATGGGTTTTCCGGCAAATTGATATTGATGAAAACTGGCTGTCAAATGTTCTAAGAACAGATGATGCTCACTTTTATCTAAAGGGAGAATTTAACATTAAAAACTGCCTCAATTTGGCAACAGAAAACCCCAGGATTTTTACAGAAATACCACTTCAACAGCACAGAGTTACAGTTTTGTGTGGGTTCACTTCTTATTTTATTATTGTGCCATTTTTCTTAGAAAAAATCAATGGAAGAACTTTTAAAACCGTTTTTGTAACTGGTGAACGTTATGTTCAACTTTTGAGAGAAAAGGTTATTCCCATATTGCAGGACAGACAAGTACTAAGCGAAATAACATTATTGCAAGATGGAGGACCTCCTCATATCTCCCGCGGTGCCAAACAATTGCTGAAGGATACGTTCGGTGGAATTCGTTGATAAGTCGCCACTTTATATACCAGTGGCCCCCAATATCACCAGACTTGACGCCTCCCAATTTCGGTTATGGGGGTACATTAAGTCGCGTTTTTATCGATGCTGGCCTACCACATTGGCCATGTTGAAGGCTTCTATCAGATGGTACGTTTTATAAATTTCAACTATTTAATTGTGACCATTCTGTCATCTATCGTCTGCAGGAGGTGTTTGAGAATGAAGGGCGCCACATTGAGCAAGGATTGTGACCTAATACAAGAGAGAAGGCAGTTACCTCATGTGTTATATTTTGCAGCTCTTTGTTTTGGGTTATGGGAATAATAAATGCTGTTCTCACATCTTGACTCTTATTTTTCTGTAAACAGTATTTTTTTTGTTTGTCATTTGCCCACATTTTATATTATGTCGTGCAGGCCAAAATGTTTTAACTTCTCGAAAAACACTGGTATACACAATTTTACCCCTTATGTTTAGTTTATCGCTTTTCGCTCATTAGAAGAAATAGCATAAAGAATAATCTCTGTATCGCCCCCAACTTTAGATGTTTTGCGCGAAAAATAATACAAAATGATTTTACTACCACGTTTTTCAACGCAAAAGGTCGATTTAAAAATGATTTTTTTTTGAGGGGATACATTTTCAAAATTATGTACAGTATAATAAACAATGATAACATTTGACAAACCCATAGGATATTTGGAATAAAGTACGACAAATATATTTTGTCACTCCCCTCTATATTTCATTTTTGGATCATGACAAATTTCCAGTTAAATAGTCAAGTATCGACAATTAGTCAAGAAACTATACATTCCTTATAGCATTAGTAGCACTATTAGTAGTGCCATCATAATTTTTGGTACTATATTAACATTTCAAAAATCGTGTATTGATATCAGTAGTTATTTTCAAACATTCAATTCATTTCACAAAACTCCATCTAAAATATAAATATTTTTTGCTACATGTTTTAATTTGCATATACCTATTTTACATATCTCAGATTGTATTTAAAAATCGTCAACCAATTCTTCTAACTTTTGGCGAAATGGTGTTTTATTAATTTATCATTTGATATTATTAGGGTTCTTTCCTGGTATTCAAAAAGGAAAAATACGTGTCGTTCAGTTATATTTTTCAATTTATTAAACAATTTGGCCGCTGAATCTCTGATTCTGGTAGAGCGCCATCTAGCGAATAAAGTTGTATCTAAAATCAATTTCGAATTTTTCATTATTTGCCATAAAAAATCCCATTGCATCCTGAACACAATGGTGTTTACCGCATTTCTCTATCGCAAATATTCGCGGAGTTATTAATTTTTAAAGTTGTGCGGGACTTTTGGATCACCCTGTATATATATATTCTTTAGTATTTATTATAAATATCATTCTAATATACTGTGTATATATAAAGGATTATATATCTTGGGTCGATATTGTTTATTCTAAACATCCTATATACACTCATAGACAAAACTTAAAATCACCAAGTATTTTGCGATATCCGAAGACACTTCACTTAATGTCTCTATTAGGCCTGTATTGATGCTAGTATTATCGTGGTGATAAACATTTATGATTGGAATTGTTTTATCTGTAAGATAGGTTTCTATTGCCTCAGCTTCTGTCGTGCTTTCTCTAGGCTTACTCTGATTATAGGCGATTTCCTTAAATTTGATTTCTAGAGTTTTAATCAAAACGGCAAGTCCTCCTCCAAATTTTCCCGGTCTGTTCATTCGTAGTTTTGTATAATCTTTGATATTGAATCTCAGATTCTGATTCAATTTTTTCTCCTGAGGACAATTAATATGTACATTGTTGTCACAGAGAAGTCAAGTCAGCTCTTTATTTTCCTCTGGGTACCATTTATATTGAGTTGTAGTAGATTGAATTGTGTCCTCGTAGTAGATTTCTCATCATGAGCTTGAGCTGCAGCTCTTGACGCGGCGGTTACCCCGGACGCGGTAGCATTACTAGAGATATCAGTTTTGCTCTCCATTTGAAAATGGGTGCCGTTGCAACGTTAGTCATCTTGGAAACGAACCAGAATTTGGACAAATATTCCAAGGGTCCAGGGGGGACCGCAAGGAGGTGTGGTCGAACTTCTCCCCTTCCCCCTGGAATGCCGTCACTACAGGATAAAGCACTCTTGGTAAATTGTTTTAATTGTGATTCAGAATCTGCCACTGAAGCTTTACGAGCGTTTCGTTCCTTTAAAGATATTCGAAGCGGTAAAGGACCAATGAGTTGCTACTCTCTAAAGCGATTGATTAAAAGTTTTGAGGAAACTGGATCTGTGGAAGCAAAACCTCGGAGTGGAAGACCATCGACATGCAAGTCAGTGGCTGTTACGGTTTTGCAGAATGCTGAAGCTATTGAAACGTTATCCCCGTATGGAGAAGTAAGTGCTAGACAAGTTTCTCGACAAACGGGGATTTCGTAAGGAACAGTTTGGAGAGAACACACATTTAGAATTTTCTATAAAAATATCCTAACAAAATTCAAAGTTTTCACGAGTTGAAAGTCAGCGATTTTGAGAAGCGTCAAGAATTCGCTGCATGGGTTTTCCGGCAAATTGATATTGATGAAAACTGGCTGTCAAATGTTCTAAGAACAGATGATGCTCACTTTTATCTAAAGGGAGAATTTAACATTAAAAACTGCCTCAATTTGGCAACAGAAAACCCCAGGATTTTTACAGAAATACCACTTCAACAGCACAGAGTTACAGTTTTGTGTGGGTTCACTTCTTATTTTATTATTGTGCCATTTTTCTTAGAAAAAATCAATGGAAGAACTTTTAAAACCGTTTTTGTAACTGGTGAACGTTATGTTCAACTTTTGAGAGAAAAGGTTATTCCCATATTGCAGGACAGACAAGTACTAAGCGAAATAACATTATTGCAAGATGGAGGACCTCCTCATATCTCCCGCGGTGCCAAACAATTGCTGAAGGATACGTTCGGTGGAATTCGTTGATAAGTCGCCACTTTATATACCAGTGGCCCCCAATATCACCAGACTTGACGCCTCCCAATTTCGGTTATGGGGGTACATTAAGTCGCGTTTTTATCGATGCTGGCCTACCACATTGGCCATGTTGAAGGCTTCTATCAGATGGTACGTTTTATAAATTTCAACTATTTAATTGTGACCATTCTGTCATCTATCGTCTGCAGGAGGTGTTTGAGAATGAAGGGCGCCACATTGAGCAAGGATTGTGACCTAATACAAGAGAGAAGGCAGTTACCTCATGTGTTATATTTTGCAGCTCTTTGTTTTGGGTTATGGGAATAATAAATGCTGTTCTCACATCTTGACTCTTATTTTTCTGTAAACAGTATTTTTTTTGTTTGTCATTTGCCCACATTTTATATTATGTCGTGCAGGCCAAAATGTTTTAACTTCTCGAAAAACACTGGTATACACAATTTTACCCCTTATGTTTAGTTTATCGCTTTTCGCTCATTAGAAGAAATAGCATAAAGAATAATCTCTGTATCGCCCCCAACTTTAGATGTTTTGCGCGAAAAATAATACAAAATGATTTTACTACCACGTTTTTCAACGCAAAAGGTCGATTTAAAAATGATTTTTTTTTTGAGGGGATACATTTTCAAAATTATGTACAGTATAATAAACAATGATAACATTTGACAAACCCATAGGATATTTGGAATAAAGTACGACAAATATATTTTGTCACTCCCCTCTATATTTCATTTTTGGATCATGACAAATTTCCAGTTAAATAGTCAAGTATCGACAATTAGTCAAGAAACTATACATTCCTTATAACATTAGTAGCACTATTAGTAGTGCCATCATAATTTTTGGTACTATATTAACATTTCAAAAATCGTGTATTGATATCAGTAGTTATTTTCAAACATTCAATTCATTTCACAAAACTCCATCTAAAATATAAATATTTTTTGCTACATGTTTTAATTTGCATATACCTATTTTACATATCTCAGATTGTATTTAAAAATCGTCAACCAATTCTTCTAACTTTTGGCGAAATGGTGTTTTATTAATTTATCATTTGATATTATTAGGGTTCTTTCCTGGTATTCAAAAAGGAAAAATACGTGTCGTTCAGTTATATTTTTCAATTTATTAAACAATTTGGCCGCTGAATCTCTGATTCTGGTAGAGCGCCATCTAGCGAATAAAGTTGTATCTAAAATCAATTTCGAATTTTTCATTATTTGCCATAAAAAATCCCATTGCATCCTGAACACAATGGTGTTTACCGCATTTCTCTATCGCAAATATTCGCGGAGTTATTAATTTTTAAAGTTGTGCGGGACTTTTGGATCACCCTGTATATCCTGAAAATAGAGGCTGCCTGGCCGGCATTCATATTTCCATAAAAAAATTCTGAATTCTAAATTCGAAAAATCACGTGAGAACACCCTTGCAACCTCAGAACAATTTTTAACGCCTTGCCAAATGCTTTATTTTTATTTACTTCTCCTGACGAAGAAAAAATATTTTATCGAAACGTTGAGAAAAATAAAAAAACTAACTGGTCGAAGTGTCTATTTTTTAAATAGAAATTGGGAAATATAGTTGGGATTTCAACTTTACTAATATCAGAGAGTTCATGGCGAATGGGTCAGCCCTTATTAAGAATAAAAATCGGGAAAGCGACGATTTTCTCTTTGCCTCTATGAATTATATTTACGCCCGTTGAAGAAGGAATTTGATCGAAAACTAGCGAAATAAACATGTTTTATAGAAGAAGCTCATTTTGAGTTTATAATCTTAGAATATAGAGATGATAATAGAAAGTTGATGTCTACCTACTATGATATATCATGTTATTTTTCCACAACAACAATGTCAGACCAATCAATACAAGAAGACCAATCAATAATAAGAAATTCAAAACTTTATCCACATTATAAAAATTTCATACGTCAATAGAAACAGAATGCTACCTAACCGATGATTTTCCGTTACCAGTCAAACGATGCCTAGCTCAATCGAGAATACTATTTACAGTCTTAAAAAAAAAACACGTTCTGACGTTTGAGGCCAAAAACCTAATATGCACACTGTGTGACAAGGAAATTACTGAAGAAATCCCCCATTACCTGCTTAATTGTACAGCCCTTGATGAAGTAAGGAAGGCCCTATATCAGCAAATTAAATGTACCAACACTTCACCCTACGTATTGCTTTCAAAAATATCAGCAAACAAATCTAAGGCAATGGCTTACTATAATTTTTTTAGATCATCATTATGTAAGGACCAGTCAACAAGTGAATGACTTTGAGACGAAGAGTAAAGCCAGTTCAATTTCTATGTAAATAACACAAGACGATTATTACCTTACCCAATAGGGAGAATCTGTATGGGGCAAGTCCCTAATAAAGGCTTTGTGTGTGTGTGTGATATATCATGTTATTTGCGTCTTTCTCTCTTCTCAATTAACTGAGACTCTGAAGTATGGATATAATCTTAGAGATAATAGGTCGTAAAATCCTTGACATCTTTTCCAGTCTCACATAAATTCGTTCTTACATTATTTACTAGAAGGGACAATGCGACATTAGTAAATGTCATCTAATATTTTAGCTGTCTTTTAGACAATTACGTCTGTAGATGCCTTCTTACTTCAGTCTCTAGATCTATATGTTCTTAGCGTTATTTCCTCATCTACTGAATACCTCATTTTTAGTCAGTTTTGGAATATGTCGTGTCGATACGGGCACGAAAGAAGTTTAAGGCAACAAGACTACTCTATTCCTAAGGCTGGACTGACTAACTTTATTCATACGTCCTTTTTATAGCACAAAATACGTTAAATTAAAACTATGTAAATTGAAGAAGAATAAATATGCAAAGAGAAGATATGCAAAGACACAACAGAATACAACAAATAATGGGTAAACAACCAAAACGAATATCTCATCCTCTGTATTAGGTGCAAATATTTCAATATCGCGTCTGAATGATTAATGAATAAATAAATAAATGAAAAAATCCATGTTGATGTTTTCACGGGTGTAAAAGAAAGTTGGTGAAAAGATTTATTTGCAAGTAAACGGCTGCAATATATCAAGAGTGTAATGTAAGTTAAAACGGACTCACTTATCTGATCGCTACTTGGAGTCCGTCCAAATGGCGGAAGAGCCGCCTGTGTCCTCAACATTCCTATCTTCTGCATCATGAAGAGCCATTGAGGTAAAAAACTGAATATTTTACTCAATATTTCATATCAACAACAAAGCCTTTATTTAGGGCCTCTCGCCCTATACAGGATTCGCCAGTTCACAAGGGATGGGATGAACACTGTGTGGCCTTTTTCCGGGATATAATCCTGTGGAATCCAAATATCGCCACCGCTATATACCTATTCTTTGATATTTCATTAATTAGTGCCGGAAATGAAGGACAAAGTTGCCCCGTTTTATCATTTAGTTTTCGCCTTTCCTCAGACAGAGCAGAACAATCAATTAAGTAGTGCAACATCTCCATTGTTATTCCTGATCCACAGAAAGTACATTTCAGGTCTTCACCGCTCATTAAAATCAGATGGTGTTCTCTGAAAAAAATATTTCATATCAAATTCTTATCTAAGTACTACATGGATATCGAACCATATCATACCAATGTTCATATCTCCTTTCGCATACCACTTTCATAAAAGACTATCTTAACTATAACTCAGTAAATTACGAACTGAAAAAAAACACCAAAATTTACCAAGAGAAATACTTACAATAATAATTGTTTTTAAAAAAATAGACAATTCAGCCAGTAAAGAATTTTATTTGAGAAAATATAAACATTTACTAGCCGAAGTGTCTATTTTTTTTAAGAACAATGAATTCCCACCAGACAACCTCTATCTTTACGTTACAGCAATAATTGACGAAGAAAAAGCAATTATTATGAATTATTTCTATCAATCCATTTATAATTCTAATTATACAATTCGCACTATTTTTCTAAACATAATTCCTACACAGTTCCATCAAATTTTATAGTCACTCAATTTATCTTGAATTTCAATTCTGTCGAATAATACAGGTAAATTTGTGAATATTTAATTCTAAGTTCTAATTTGTTTGTTGTTTTGTTTGTTCACTCTTTAATAGACGCAAATGTTTAAAAAAATCATGTAAAATACTGTCAGCTGTAGACAATATTAATGACGATAATTTTCACTTTGTTGAACTTTATGTTTCTCTTTAACAATATTATCAGATCTAAAGAGACAAGGGTCGCCTCTCCCGTCAAAATAGACGTCTAAAACCAGACGCCATCTATTGACCGTCGCCGCAACTAGCGGCCTCGGATTGTGAAGATTCCATTAGATCCAGTGTGGATCTCATGGAAAAAAGTCCGCCCTTGACTGACGAGGGCCATTAGCCTGAAACCATGGTCTCTAGGTGGACGCTTTTCAGTTTGCCAAAGCTGGTGTTGTGGCTTTGTCACCGACCCGAGGCCGCTAGTTGCGGCGACGGTCAATAGATGGCGTCTGGTTTTAGACGTCTATTTTGACGGGAAGGGCGATCCTTGTCCCTTTAGATCAATTTCCTCCGGGTAAAATTCCACCAATATTATTAGAGGTATTCATTTATATAAGCTTTCGTCGCGCTTAGCAAAAGGACCTAAACAGCAATCATTAAACAAACACCCTAGTGTGTTAATACTTAAGTAATAATATTGTGGGACGAAGAAATAGTTTGATGGGTTATTATACTTATATAATTATTTAATTATATTTTTATTTATAGAGAAACAGATTCAACACTTTATTCATCATATACACTCATGGAAAAAAAATTGTTTTGTATTTTGATGTAGTCAGATGTCTATTTTTTTTCAATTTTATTTTTGAAGAAGAAAACAGAGGCAATTTTGTTAACACTTGGTTATCTCGTATGTCTTCACAACAAAGGTCACTGTAATATCTTTCAGAGTTATTGTCTGAATCCAGATATACATGCTAAAAGGTACAACTTCCTTAAATTTTGTCCATGAGAGTATATTAGTTATCTCGTGTGTCTTCAATAAAAGTCACTGTAATATCTTTCAGAGTTATTGTCTGAATCCAGATATACATGCTAAAAGGTACAACTTCCTTAAATTTTGTCCATGAGTGTATATTTGTTTACTCGTATGTCTTCAATAAAGGTCACTGTAATATATTTCATAGTTATTGTCTGAATCCAGATATACATGGTAAAAGGTAAAACTTCCTTAAATTTTGTCCATGAGTGTATATTTGTTATCTCGTGTGTCTTCAATAAAGATCACTGTAATATCTTTCATAGTTATTGTCTGAATCCCGATATACATGCTAAAAGGTAAAACTTCCTTAAGTTTTGTCCATGATTGTATATTTGTTATCTCGTGTGTCTTCAATAAAGATCACTGTAATATCTTTCAGAGTTATTGTCTCAATCCCGATATACATGCTAAAAGGTACAACTTCCTTAAGTTTTGTCCATGATTGTATATTTGTTATCTTGTGTGTCTTCAATAAAGGTCACTGTAATAACTTTCAGAGTTATTGTCTCAATCCCTATATACAAGCTAAAAGGTAAAACTTCCTTAAGTTTTGTCCATAGGTGAATGTACCATAGCTTGATGGTTCTTCATTGCTGTCTCCCTCAATAATTAATTAACAACTGTCGTCTAGACATAATGAGGTTATTAATTAAACACTTAAATCTACTTTACTAACTGGTTGAAAAGATGGACAGATACCTAGATAAATTAAAGAAAACTTGATACAGTAGAACCTCCATGAGAAGACACTCACGCTAGAGGACTCCTCTCTACAGTAGAACCTCCATGAGAAGACACCCGCGCTAGAGGACACTTCTCTACAGTAGAACCTCCATGAGTAGACACCCGCGATAGAGGACACCTCTCTACAGTAGAACCTCCATGAGAAGACACCCACGATAGAGGACACCTCTCTACAGTAGAACCCCCATGAGAGGACACTAGCGCTAGAGGATACCTCTCTACAGTAGAAACCCCATAAGAGGACACCTCTCTACAGTAGAACCTCCATGAGAGGACACTCGCGCTAGAGGACACCTCTCTACAAAGGACAGTTTTCATTCGTAATTTTACCGGTTTTACAAATTAGCAACTCTTCGGTAAAAGGACACCTCTCTTTAAAAGACACTTTGACTCTGCAATTAGATGTTGTTCTTTACAGGGAGGTTCTATTGTATTTTTGGAGATCATTTGTTGGGTGGAAGTTTGTTTGAAAATATACAGCTACACATCAACCATTTTTAAAATTTAGTTCCCCCGTTACAACCATTCCCCTGAGGAGAGTGACACCAGAGAGTCATTAAAACCTCGGGAACTGAATAAAAATTGATTTATGTAGCCACTAATATTTCCAAAATACTTGATACAGTCGAAAAAGAGGAAATCAACATGAATAAAAAGGCAGAAAGAGATAACCATGTAATTACCTATTTTATCCAACACCTGCCAGAAACCATTCCATTTTTACCCGGATAGGCTGTCGATGATCCCCACAATTGTTTAAAAAGATACGAAGTTTGACGAAGTACAACTATTGGGACGACTTGTCTCGCCAACGTCTACTTCTATCTGATTAGCACTGCTCTCAAATGGTCTGAAAACAATGAGAAGAACATCCAGACTCGGAAAAGGTTTCCATACTAATTAGTAAAGTGTTATTAGGAAGAAGAAATCTCGAGGCTTCGAGCTCAGAAACGTCTCAAAACTCGAACACAAAAGGTGAGAAAACCGAATTCATTCAAGATAAAACTGGCGAAACCGCTGAGAGGGTTGACTACTGATAAGCCAGGCCCTCCCATTAATTTTTTCATTGCAGTAAGGGCAGTAGAAATTGTTTCATTTTAAAAAAGAATTATATGCGTCTATTATAGTTTAGAATTCACATAATAGGTGACACGCTAATGTATCATTTTATATGTCTTACACTTTTTTAAAATAGTCAATCCTCAAATGAGTGAAGAAGATGAAATATTCCATCTGATGATGGGGATAGCAGAAGAGCTTTACCAGAAGCTTCTCTCAAGAGTGTAAATATTTCCA
The DNA here is from genome assembly GCA_030710605.1 of Cordylochernes scorpioides. Classification (NCBI taxonomy): domain Eukaryota; kingdom Metazoa; phylum Arthropoda; class Arachnida; order Pseudoscorpiones; family Chernetidae; genus Cordylochernes; species Cordylochernes scorpioides. The sequence continues at coordinate 119,306,112 of CP092865.1, read as the reverse complement.
AACAATTTATGGCAGATTGACTCCCAATAAGAACATGCACTTGCCAAATATGGCATCCCTAGATGTCTATCGTAAAGATAGAGGCTGCCTGGCCGGCATTCATATTTCTATGAAAAATAGACACTTCGACCAGTTTTAACACCTTGCCAAATGCTTTATTTACTTCTCCTGACGAAGACAAAAGATTTTTGTCGAAACGTTGAGAAAAATAAAAACTCTAACTGGCCGAAGTGTCTATTTTTCTAGATAACTATGTTGACCAAAAAGACTTGTTCTCAATGATTATAAAAATAGGTCGGGAAGAAGTTCAATGAGAATTAGGTTTTCCTCAAGAGAATCCATAAATCACAACTATCGAGGAATTAGGCAGAGATCGAGGCTGGGATTAGGAGGAGCTTAATTTCATTTCGCAGAGTGATGAAAGTTTCGCGAAGTGCATCACCCTATCGGGATTCCTCGAACAACATAATTTTCAGGACGATGGAGGTTACCCGTACAAATAGCGAATAGCTGCAAAGAAGCTATCTCTACAAGAAAGAATATAACGTTGCTCAGAACGATTCTTTTTTGCCACGTTTCTTGGGAGAAAGGTCCTCAAGATAGCATCCTAAATTTCGAGGTCCACATTGATGAACATGTTAGCGAGCTGCATGCTATTGAGGCCGATTAGGATACACTCCTTCATTTCACCTGTTAGTAGAACACTTCATTTACTGTATTGACTCATCCATTGATGGGCTCTACTCATCCACAGAAGACACCATCAAAAGTCTCAAGCTTTACAAGATTGATACCCTAATATGATTGAGTGGAGATAAGAAAGAAGAAGACCTGTTAGTAGACGTTGCCCTTACACAGATTTACCCCCAACGCTAAAAGGTACTGGCTGAAATCTGGGCCGAATTCCAGGTAGACGCATTTGTATATGTATACCACCGCTGAACTAGTACGGAACGTCGCTTGTATATATATATATATATATATACTATTATCTAGTTTCTTGTATAGTATGGTCCGGGCATTTGGTGTTTTTTACGTTCCAGGAGCCTGGGTTATCCTTATCTCTCTCTCTCTCTATCTTGTATAGTAGCCTGTTGAAGGACTTCATAGTCCGAAAAATAAAGAAACTTTGATTCCTTCTTCCAAATGATATCTGGCGATTCCTTCACTTTTAATTGTTGAGCTTGTTAGCTAGCTGCATGCGCAAGAGGCCGAGTAAGATACAATCCATTTTACCTGTTAGTAGACGGTGCCCATGCACAGCTTTGCTTACAACGCTAGAAGGTACTGGCCTGGTTGATATCTGGGCAGAATTCCAGGTAGACGAATTGGTGTATGTATCTCACCGCCGAACTAGTACGGAACGTCGCTTTGCTTATCCTGAATCGTAGTGTATTCCTGTATTTGAACAAAGGATATTGTGGAATGTTGCCTTCGCGACCGTTGAACAACGCAGCTCCTCTTGGCTTGCCAGACTGCTGGCTCGAAGTCAGCTGGCTTCTTCCTCCTTCGGTGTAGCAAGCGTTATCGTTCTCAATGGAGAGTAGATTCTTCCGCAGTGAGATAGTCCTAGCTCGTTGATGTGTTGCGCCAAGCTTCTGCTGGATGTCGGCCATATCCTCCATTGCCAGAGGTCCTCAGCCAAGGCCATTGCTGTTTGGTTGGGCGATAATCGCCTATAGTAATTAAGTTTTCTTCTATAAACCGCTGAAACGGTTACAATTTGTAAGTGTTTTTCACGGTTGGTGTAGGAGCGCACGTCAAGACATCCTCGCAGCTCAATACAAAAAGAAAATATCAATATTATTATTAAATATTTCATGATTTTCAATATTTCATAATGAAATTCTTATGTGAAGAGGCGCCTTTTTGAAAGAAAGTCATTTTTGTCGTCATATATGAATTGTTTTATCTTTGTATATATTTGTTTCGCATGTTAATATAAATAACTATTATCATTATTCTTTATTCAATTTATATATTTAATCGTTGAAATTTATGTATTGATAAATTTTAAAGTAATTTTTTAATAAATGCAAAAGCTTTGGATAAATTCTTATATAATATTAAATAATTATTTTTTCTGTTTCACTTTTATTTTCTTCAGTTACGTATTCATCCTCATGAACGAAGGAATAAAGTTCACGGACCATCCAAAGAAGATCATCTAGACTGCCAAGGGCGGTTCTGCATTGGCTTATTTGGACTATTGTTTACGCTGTTCAAAGTACAAAAGGATTGGCCATAAGGAGTTGATTTGCTCCCAGATTATCAGAGAGTCAAACTCTTCCTCATTCTCTATCCAGAAGAGCAGTGTGAATACCACTACACCTGCTTCTATCACAACGGCAGCTACCTCGCCACCCTGTGCTACCGGCTGTCCCAACGCAAACGTCCTCCACAACACCAACAAATTCTTCTCAGTTCTCGAGCCTATACTCATTATCAACGCTCCGAGACCTTCCAGCAAACAGATCTCAAGACGATATATTTTTGTCATCTCAAGGGAAGCGTAAGATTCAGATCATTTACGCAAAAGGCTAGATCAATGACTGAACAAAAAACCTCCGAGGCTCCTTCTTTCGAAAGATCAAATTAGACTAAAAAGGAGGAAATAATCAACGAAATTATTTCCTTCTCTTTCCTGAGATAAGCTGTCCAGTGAGCAAACTATGGGCCTGAAATCATACAAACACAGACTCGTGGAAAGACTTGGAATCTCCATGTCGACCATCTAAACAAGGCTCGCTGACAACAGAGAAAGAATAAAGAGCACGCAAGTGTTTTCGCCTTGAATGCCCTAATATGCACGGCATTGCAGCTCGATTCAGGGGAGCCGAGTTGTGCCGATTTAAGAGGCAGGGCAGAGTACAGGACGCCTTTGTTTAGGAGAGTAACGAAACGACCCTGGACAGCGTCAAGGACCTCTGTTTGTGCTACAAGGCAGAGGTTGTTCCAGAATCTTTAGATAGAGCATTCATTCTGGTCTGCATCTTCACATCCGTGGGTCTTCAAACAGTGGATTCTGTTCTCTAGCAAGATTGCCGTCTTCCGCGTCACTATCCGGTGTATAAAAGCGACGTCTATCAACTGACAAATCTCTAATGCTCCTGACGAACGGTTACAGTAGCTGCAGGTCTTCGCAGCTTCTTCCGTCAATGAGGACGCATGGGTCCTTGGAGATCTCAATATCTCCGAAAAATTAGCGAAAGACATTGCGTCCGGTTCGGTAGAAGCCCTTGGTGAGTTCCTGGACCGGACCAACCGTCTTCGACGCTGCGAACCTACCAACAAAGATCTATAGTAGCGGATGATTTTGAGATAGGGAAGGTTTGTTCAAACCAAGCTCGAGGATGTGTCGATCAATTCGGACTACCCCTTCCCTGCCGGACCTCGAGAGCTCTCTTCGATTTGGTCGCAGGGAACGTCGTCAACGTCGTCAAAATTTGTGGAGAAATTCATCCCTGGAAGTCTGATATTTCACTCTTGATACAAGGGATTATTTTATTGAAAGATTTCAAAAATATAAGTTAGCATATATTAACATTTTATTTGATTAAAACAAATAGAAACGAAAAGAGGATTTCTAAAAAATTTCTAAAACCATACTCAGCGTCAAAAGGGGTTACATGTTACATTGATAATATTGTCACTTAATAATTATTTTGAATACTCTGTTGCCTAGTCATTACCCCATCACCATGCTTGTAGATTATCACTTGTAAAATTAATTGACACATTTTGAAATTATATAAGTTCAATTAATAAATTATTTTTAAACTTTTGGAATACTTGTCTTCTCTACCGTGACCATCTCCTCAGCGGCGAAGTACGCGATCTACGTATTCTTCGTAGATCGCGAAATGCGTGGTGTCGCTGGAGACCCACTGGCGATTCTCCACCAAACTCTGCAGCGCTGGCAGAGGCGCCATATTCATTGTACATAGTTAATATAATCCATATTATCTTTTTTTTAAATAGTACAGACTTTGCACTTTGAATGTGTTGACAAGATGTCAATAAAATTATTTTAATTGTCAATTGTCTACCGTGACAATATTTGCCACAGTAAGATCCGTACAGCGACCTTCGACCAACTGGTCTATCTGGAGATCAACCAGTAATTTAGCCAGATATCGCAGCCCTGGAGAAAATTCTGGAAACTGGTTGTACAAGTACAAAAGTACAAGCTTTTATTTATCAAATAGAATTGGTATAGGGTCAGATCCTGGTTGACCGTACAAAAGTTAAATTAACCGATAAACCTATATACAGAGAGTGCTGAAGACTGTGGTTGTACAATTACAAGCTTGTATTTATCAAATAGGATTGGTATAGGACAGAAGTCGGCAAACTTTTGAGTCGGAAGAGTCAAAAATTGCATTTACAAAATTTCAAAGTTTTTAAAGAGCCACCAATTTTTTTCTTACCAACAATAAATTGTTAATAATTTGATTTTGTTACGTTTAGCCGTTAACTTCAGATAACGTTATTCTGATGAGGTTGTGATTCTCGGACGACATTGTCCTTCTCTTCTGGAGATGTCTCCTGTTTCTTGTTATTATTTCCATAGATTCAAAATCATTTTCTTGACGTTTTGAGCCATCTTGCAACTTCTGCTTGGGACTGGCCTGCCTCTATTCTACTAATGACTTTCCACTTCAATGATTCTTCTAAATATCTATGACGTTCCATGGATATATAGGTGTATGTGTGTATATGTGTGTATATATGTGCATATTTTAAAATTTAATGATGTAACTGTAAATAAAATTCAAATCATATCTCTACACATGTAAATAATATTTATAAATCTTTCTAAGTCGCTTTCTGTGTATCTTTCCATGTTGAATATTTTTTTGTTATATTTGTATGTACATTTAGCGCAAGTGTCCCTAGGGGGACATAGCGTTTTGAATTGAAATAAATAAATAAATAAAAAATGGATAGATAAAAACGGAAGAAATGTTTTTAAATAAAATTGTAAATCTGGATTAAAAAAAAAAAAGGCACGCAAGCGAACACTTAAAAAGATAAAAAAAAAAAATAAATAGTACTCTCATAAATAATATTTACGTATGGAACTATATAAAGAACTTCACATCCAAAGAGCCGCAGTTTACTGACCCCTGGTTTAGAGCCAGATCATGAGGTTGGCCGTGAAAAAGTTGAAATAAACGATAAACCTATATACAAAGGTTGTTCTCCATTGAAAAAATATTTTTATATAAATGAAGCTCTCATCAAATCTCTCAATGTTCGATTCAAATTATTCTATTTATTAGAAAGAACAGACAGTAATTTATATTTCAGTGTAGAAATAAATTCAAATACTCAAAATGCCAAAAATTATTAGTGATTTTGTAAAATGTAACGGTTTCAGACTCTCCAAGTTGAACTATTCGTTTACCCATAATATTGAAATTATGAAGGAAAGTATGCTTCTTTTACTATATTGTAACAAAGTATTTCTTAATTCTAATATTTTTATTAACAGAGTGATCATTTTTATGTTTATATTTTGGTACTCTGTAAATTTCCCTCGTGGCTTATCTTTTGTTTACCATTCATAGTTTGTTCTTGCCTGAAGTAAATTGTTGTCTTCTCCTGAAGTTTTTGTCTTCCCTAATTTTCCACCTGGCAATATATATAATCGCAGAATCAATAGAATAATAAAAATACATCTTTTCGATATATATGAAATTTTATTAAAAACATATTAGGGATATTCTGACAACTAACATGAACGTCTTTTTTAGATCATGCTAGTGGTCAGGATATACCTAATTCTTTTCAATATCAACACCTGAACTTTTTTATTTTTAAATTATTTTTTCATTTATGAAATTAACAGAAAAAAAAACTCTTTGAAAAAATTGTTTGAGTCAAAAGGCGATCCATCAATTAAGTTCACGCTTGTTCGGCGGTACATATACTAAAATTGGAATGATACAGAGAAGATTAGCATGGCCCCTGCGCAAGGATGACACGCAAAATCGTGAAGCGTTCCATCAATTAAGTTTATATAAAAGTACGTACCAAGATCTGTAAAGAAAAAAAAAAAACATTTTTTCTCAAAATATTTCGAGAGATTTCTCCCTCTTTATCTGTGCAATAAATTGATAAAGAGGGAGCAATCTCTCGAAATATTTTTAGAAAAAATTGCTTTTTCTCTTTCACAGCTCCAGGTACGCCCTTTTATATAATCTTTGAAAATGTTGTCTTTTAAGATATCTTTTATTTCAACAGAAAGAAAGATAAAGTGAATGGCTACCAGAAGAGAATCCATCTTAGCAAATAACATTTCCATAAAAGCCAGAGTACCACTTTCTACCCTTAACCGAATTAACAGGAAAAATTGTCCTAAAATGCGTGAAAAGCTTAAAATTTGTGTTCTCAAGCCGCTCAATATCAGGTAACGCAATATATTCAGCAGATATCTTTATAAAAAGTACCTGGCAGGTGAAAAATGGAAGAAATCTATTATACTGGATGAGTCAAGGTTTACCTCAATGATAGCAACTAACCCCGTGACGCTTACTAAGCCGAGATCCTCGAATTAACACCTTTCAGAACTGAGTCAAGGAATGCAAGGAAAGTTTCGCAAAGAGCTTCATAGTTGATATTAGTTTCTACAACAATGATAAGCTTCCTATAAAGGAGTTGGACCAAAATGCCAAGCAAAATTAGCAAATATATCAAAAAATGGTTCATAACACCTTATTTACCCATGAGGTATCATTTATTTTATTTTATTTCAATTCAAAACGCTATGTCCCCCTAGGGACACTTGCGCTAAATGTACATACAAATATATATAACAAAGAAAATATTCAACATGGAAAGATACACAGAAAGCGACTTAGAAAGATTCAAAAATGTTATTTACATATAGAGATATTTTTTGAATTTTATTTACAGTTACATCATTAAATTAAAAAAAAAACATATACATATGTACACACATATACACGCATACACCCATATATTGTTTACAACCATATAATATGTCCAATATTTCCATGAGATCGTTACATCAAAGACCATTTTTCTTAATGAAGTCCAAAATATATTTACAAAGGAAATTAAATTTTATATATGTATCCTTACTTGAAATTAATTCACTAGGGCCTAAAGCAATTAAACCGTTGTTGACTCTGTACTCTTGAAAGACAGGGCACTCCAGCAAGAGATGTATTGAAGTTTGTTCCCCCAATCCGCAGAAACATGTCGAATCTTGCACAGCCTGAATTTTCTTAAGAAAAAACCTGAAATTTCCATGATCTGTGATAAATTGTGAATTATAATAGTTTGGTCGAAAATATTTCGGAATATCATAAGGAAAGAAACTTTGAAATGTTTGATTAGTATTCTTTTTCAGTAAATTAATCCTTGATATAATGAAATCTTTGAGTATACCTGGAATATACAAATCATAAAATTGTTTATCTTCTGTTGATAAATTATTCAACTCATAACCTATAATTCTAGATTCCATATAATCAGTGATCAAAGGAATATTGGCTAAGGTGTGAACACAGTTATAACTGGTTGTTTTATATGTTTGGGTACACCATAGCAGAATTTGATATTGCATTGAGTTCAGTTTGTACATATATTTTTTGCTAATTAATTCGAACCATATTTCTGTTCCGTAAGTTAACGTTGGTCTTATTATAGATTTATAAAGTGTAAGCCTTTTTTGGATGCTAAGACCCCAAGATTTTCCACAAATTGAAAAAAGAAGATTTTTTAATCTTTGAGTTTTGTTTAGTATAATGTTAAGGTGAGGGCCAAAATTCAATTTGTTTTTCCTTCTGTGATTCGCAATCGTAATTCCAAGAATTTTAATTTCTTCTACGGGCACAATAATATTGTCTCTAAAATTAATTGATATTTTGTCTTTATTGTGCAAGTGTAAAATACTAGTTTTATCAAGATTGATATTTAGCTTATTATCATTACACCATTGATCTATCTTTTCCAAATTAAACTCAATCGACTTTTTTAGATTTGTTAGCTCATTATCCCAACATATAATTGTTACATCATCAGCATAGCAAATGATTTCAGAGTTTGGTGATTGCAAATTAATTAGCAGATCATTTAAATATATCAGCCATAACAACGGAGACAATGGTCCACCCTGAGGACAGCCCTTTGTTAATATTTTTGAAACTTTCATATTATTATACTTGAAAATCGTTTTTCTATTTTTCAAAAAAGAACGTAAAATTTTGATCAATTCAACTGGTAAATTGTCTTCGTCTAATTTTTTTAAACAAGGCTGGCCACCATGTATTATCAAATGCTCCTTGTATATCAATTGCAATCAGCGTAACTAGTTGTTTCTGTCTATGTTCCATTATGATCTTTGTGATTTCTTTCAAACAGGCAATTGTTGACTTATTCTTCAAGAACCCATGTTGTCTGGGGCTAAGGAGATCATTATTTTCATAGTATTCGTATATTTTATTTTTCAAATTTTTTTCAAATATTTTTGATAAGTTAGAAATTAATGAAATAGGTCGATAGCTCTTTACTAATTCTAAATTCGTTTTGTGAGGTTTTGGAATTATTCTGAGAGCTGCCTCTTTCCATCTATCTGGATAGTATCCGAAGTGAATGCATTTATTAAATAAATCGCATAATAATGGTAAAATTTTTGGAAGGGCATTTTTGATCATGTTATTACTTATACTGTCTACCCCAGGAGCTTTTTTAATGTCTATGTTAGATATTAGGTTCACTATTTCCCCTCCCTCAACAAAGACCTTATTCTTGTTAATCATTTTTAGTTTGTGATTTCTAATTAGTTGATGGTAAGAATCATCCGTATCGAAATTATCATCTGGTACCAACTCATTTAACAAATTGCTCATTGATCGTTCTTTTAGGTGTTCTGGGGCATTGTCAATTAAGGGTATTCCCCTTTGTTTATCTGGTGTTCTTAATTTATTAAAAAATTTATATGCGTTACCAAATGGATTGTTTGTATAATTTTCTTCTATAAGATATCGCCAGTTAATTTTCTTTGCTTTATCAATTGCATTAGTGTATCGATTCCTAGTCAACTTGAATGTGTTATAACTGATTGCTCCGTGGCGATAATATAAGTTTCTTATGTAGTGAAAATGATCTTTCATTTTTTTCAATTCATTATTCCACCAGTTATTTCTAGAATAATATTTAGAGTCGGAGGATATAACTTCCAAAGATTTAAAGGCAGCTTCTGTTAAAAGGTTTGTAAGTCCATTTACTATCATATCAATATCTAAATCTGAATTAACTCTTTCCAATTTGCTTTTAAGTCTTATTATTTCTGTTAAAGATATATTATGAGAAAATCGAGACCAATCAGCATCTTTTTCTTTGAATTTCCATGTGGATTTTTGATTATTGAATGAGTATTCGTTTTTTGTTTTTTTTTTATTTCGAATTTTATAGCAACATGGTCCGAAATATTTGTTAGTTCTGAAGTTTGCCAGTTATTTATTAAGCTTAATGATTGCTTATTGGAAATAGTAAGATCGATTATACTAGTTTCGCGACAGGTAGGCGTTTTCAGATTATGTATATAGAGATTGTTTTCATCTATAATTGGTTTTAATTTAAATCCATTAGAGTTAGTTACTTTGTCGAACCATAATGGGTGACGAGAATTAAAGTCGCCACAGAGTACTACTGGTTGGTTTTTATAGGTTTCAAATAATCTGCTCATAAAATTCAGATGATAATTGTTTAGTGAATTAGGATGAATATAGAAATTTGAGATAATTATGTTTTCTTTAAAAGTAGATAAAATCATTGTTGTACAAAAAGAATTAGTGAAATTTTCTACCATGGAGCATTTTAGCTTTTTATTTAACACAATAATTGCCGTGTATTTTTCTTCTATCCTATTCGAGCACAATATCTGTGAATCCATATCGTACATGATCTTGTTGTGTAAAACATAAGGTTCTTGGATCAAGAGAATATCGGTTGGGTTATCTGCAATATAACCTTGTAATTCATTTATTGTCCTAATACTCTTTCTAACATTTTGTTGAATACATTTTAAGTTTTCATTCATTGTTGTTTACATTGGTAAGACATATATTATTAAATTATATATTTGACAAAACAGATTCCTCGGTAATAGGCGCATATTGCGTTCTCTGTATGACTCTGTCCAGTTGTATCTTGTACAGTGGGCATTCGTTGGAATTAGATCTATGATTTACTGAATGGTTTCTGAATTTTGGGTGTTTAGAACAATTATAACAATTTTTTTCTCCGGTGCAGCTGTGACTACCCTGAATACCACAGTTTTTACATACTTTAGCATTTTGACAGTCTTTCAGTTTGTGGTTCGGGTTAAATTGAAAACAGTTTTGGCATTGTCTAACAAAAACTTTATATTGAATATAGCATCTTTCAAATTCAGTATATATTGTATTTTTCATTTTCTTAAGTATTTGGTATACTTTAGGTGATACTCTTAATGCTATGTTGTGTTGGGGTGTATTGGATTTCATAGTGAAGAGTACATTCATTTCACCATCCAAGCCTTCCAATTCAGGATTCATTTTACATACCGTTTTTACAAAAGTAGCGATTTCTGTTATTTTGCATACATTTTTGACAATGATTGTTGGATCTCTTGGCTTAGGTATGTAAATTTTGCTCATATTCTTTATTTCTTCTGAATTATTCAATTCTTCAAGTAATATATTTGTATCTTTTTGGCATGGAGATTTTATAATTATAGTTTTCTTAGCGTTTATAATTCCATTAATTTTAATATTTATACCTTTCTGTCTAATAATTTTAATATTATTAGAAATAGCTTGAATCATATCCTGACTGCGCTCCTCGTTATTTAATGCTACAATTAAAGTAGATTCATCTTTTATTGTCTGCTGTTTTTTATCAATGAGTTCGGTTTCTTGTCTAACTGCTTGGGCATATGAAGGTTTAGACTTCGGTATTTCCTTGATAAATTTATCCAATTTTTGATCAATCATTTTACCTAATGTGTCAGTCAAACCCTCCGTAATGCTTTGTTTATAAACTTCAGTAATAGACTCAATTCCATTTTTCGTTTGATTTATCATTGAAGACAAAAAAGTAATATCATTCTTATTCAAATTTTTCTGATTAGTTTTAAATTTATTTTCAAAATATAATAAAATTTCATCAAGTTTAACGTCTATCGATTTTAAAATGGAATCCATTTTATTTTAGCCCTTTTTCTTTTTTCCCAAGTATTGTTCAAACAAGTGGCAAGCGGTCGCGCCGCGCCGTCTGCTGATATGCAAATCAGCTGTATATAAAATGTTTAAGTGTACTTAAGAGTTGGATAATATATGTATAGTAATATGAGTAAGGTATAAAAGATTTTAAATTTCAAAAACAACTCTAAAAAACAAATTTGAAGTAATATTTACCGGAATTCGCGGAGCGCTGCAAAAACACGTCCGCCCGACGTGACAACAATACTATATTTTATTGATTAAATTAGAGTGTAAAAGCAGGGAAAATCTATATTATAATTTATTTAAGATAAAATCTCGATTTACAACATATAGAACGATTCAAATTGATAAAATTGTATCATTGTTGTATCTAAGTGACTTAGATCTCTGTGGCTGAAAAAGGATAAAACCATCAGCCATACCTAACGTTCAACACGCCAATACCTGAACGAAAAGAGGTATGAATGTCCTGCCAAATCCTCAGATTTTACTTCCCATTAAATTTTGTGTTTTGACGAGTTGATAAAGCTCTTAGTTGATTGGTCTTTCTAATATCTTAGTTGATAAATCTACTGATCCATTCTCTAATTCGAATGTATCATCCACTATACGTATGATCATCCCTGACCTCATCATAGACACATATTTGAATAATCAAAAATAAAAAAGCCTATCCTGACCAGGAGCATATGTACTTTACAGAAGGCAGAGCGCCATCTGGTGGAACAAAAATCAACTAAACATTGATTTAGCATGTTCCCTGATATTTGGCCAACCCAATTTCTTGATAAATAAAGAAAAGCCATCCACGAACGCGTTTTGCGCTGTTGACGATGGACTAGGCTGTACCATTGCGACCAAAAAGAATTTAGGTCTCAGTGCCTTCTTGAGAAACCAAGAAATGGGTATTTAAGGCCAAACTTGCGTAAATATGATTTGAATAATCAGGTAATCTGTTTTCCCCACCAACCATATCTTCAGATTTCACTTGTTCATATTCCAATATATTTCCGTGCAGTCTTACTCAGTGCGGCTCTTCCAAGCCAGAACCTCCGGAAATATAAACCCCTAGCGTATCGTTTAACCTGTTCCATTTCAATACCAATACAACAGTGTGGTTTCAAACACAATTTCTATATCCTAATTTTCCACCACATATGCGTAGCTCCATTTTTTACGTATAGCCACAGACCTCTTCCTGAATTCTTAAAGGTCTTCATATCTATTTACAGATGTCTTCTTCTTCTTTCTTATCTCCACTCATTCATATTAGGGTGTTAAGCTTGTAAAGCTTGAGATCATGACTGGGCGAAGTAGAATGCGTCATTAAGACTGGGAGCATTACTTAGTGGTAGGCCAACTTAGCTCCAAAAGAAATGGCCGCCTCTGACATGAGGAACAGAGGCCATGTACAGCGCTCCTAACATGGAGTACAAACGCTGCTCATCCTGTATCCCTTGATTAGGAGTCCTTACGGGTACTATCAGCCGGGCCAGCTGAGCCCAGGTTTTTTAGCGAGCTTGTTACTGCTCTCCCTCCTCCTTTTTCATCCGGGCTTGGAACCGGCAAAGGCGGAGTTGTTCACAGATGTGGTGCAATTATCTAAATATAAAGATTGCTTCAGTTTAGAGACCTTTAGTAGATTTTGTCTCTGATGTTCAATAGACGATGCTCTAGCAGAGCGCCAAGGATAAAAATATTACAAACTCCCCAAAAACAACTTGGAAGTAACCATATAATTTGGATGGTCAGATGACAATTGTCTTCCCGCGTCTCTATTCCTTGGTCTTATTTCTATCATTTGAAAGGATTTTTTAATGTCCGGTATACCTCCTACATTTATTTCTCTAAAAATTATCAAGTATTCGGAAATGATCTGGATATAATATGGCATCTTCTCCAAAATTCATTCAGAGATGGGTCCTTTCATGCTTGGTATTAAACACAAGATATTATTTGTCAGGCTTTCTAATTTATACACAGAATGATGAGGTAAGGAATCCAGAAGATCCTTTATCACTTAAAAGTATTTATAAACAATAAGGAAGGACAAGAGATACAATTATGTACACTCTAGCAGCTCTCTCCTATCAGCGGCCTGACCTATCCAATAACCACTAGCCAACAAACCAATCTCACAAAGCTGCGATATATAGACAGATATGCAAATTAACATAGACAATATTACAACAATATGAAAATCACAAGAGTATATCTCAAAATATCTTTGAATTGTCACTTTCAAAATATATTAAAATAAGATCTAATCTACTCCCATTACAAAATTGAAGACCAAAATTAATCCCCTCCTTTTTACCTATCCAGATTTCTGTCGTATATTTATATTTTAATTATATAATTTAATATTGTATATAATATATTAATATAATAATAATATTAAGTATACAGATTATCATTCTGCGAAATATTGTATATATCATAACATATAATTTATCATAATATAATTCGATTGTTAACTTGTAATTCTTAAGTTTGCATCTACTCCGGTGTAATATAATAAAAGCCATTTAAATAAATAAAGACTAAAATATATTTCTAGTTTTAAATCAACCTGAATACACCACAATTTCGAATACCAAATATTGCAGTAAAGAAATCAATTCGAACTTCGTTTTTGATCGAGGCAGTCTTTAATAAAGAAGCAATTGATATAATAATTATTTTTTATATTATTAAATACGTCATATACAAACTATGGTGTTGGTTTTAATGACAAATATAATTCAGAAAAAGAGCTTGACTTAATTATAGCGACTGTTTGGTTAAAAATGTATATTTTATTTTTATTTGTTATTAATTGTTAATTATTGCAGAAATTGTTGTTAAATATTATTCATTGATGTTATTCTATTCTTTATTGTTAATTTATATAATTCATTGTTTTACATAATTAATTCTTTATTGTTTTATTTTAATCTGTATATATTTTCATTGATTAATTTGTTTTTTTTTGTATTGATTCGGCAACAGTGTGTTGTCTATATATATATATATATATTTTGTGTTTTGTTTAGTTTACTCGCTAGTCTAGTTAAATCGAGCTATCAAGTCATGTTAGGCTAATCAAATTAATTCATGTAGCTTTTATTTTAGAATCATTAAATCGAAATTCCTTGTTCAATTACGTAGAGTTCCCTTATTCAAGTTTACAGAACTCATTCAAGTGGATCATCGCTATATATATATATACTAGCAAATTTAGCGCGCCTTACGTCGCTCTAATAAAAAAATTAAAGCACATACAATCCTGCCTTCTTCACAGACATAATTTTTTAAAAGTTATTTTTAAAAGTTTAAATATAATTTTGAAGTTACCTGAATAATTCCGGGACTAAATGTAATATGTATACGAAATATTGTCGTATAAAATAAAATATTAAGAGAAGAGTTAGGGAACAAACAAACAAACATCCAGACACGTTTTGCGCTTTAATAATAAGATATACCGCAGCTCATAGCATTTGAGCTAGGTAGGTAACGCGAATTTTACAGCGACTCAAATATAATGTATAACTCTATACATATTCTCTCTGGAATGTTTATTGTCATTTTATGTAAATAATTATACAATGTGTGTAACGTCTAAATGAATAAAGCTGTTTTAATACAAAGCATTAACACGCCATCTATATAAAACAAATGAAAACATTAACACGCGAATGTTTCTTTTCACAAATAAATCAAACTTCTACTGTCCTTACTGCGATGAAAAAATATTGGGAGGGTTTGGCTCATTAGTGGTGAACCTTTTTAGCGGTTTCGCCAATTTAATCTACCAGACCGCTTCTTTAGAGCTCTAATACTGTATTGAATCATTCTGCTTTTATATTCTACACTGAAAGATGGAATCCTAGAAATGGTATTTAAGAAAACTATGGACATAAGCTTTTAAGGATAGTAGAATTACATTTAAATATTTAAAAAATAAAGAAGGCATCTCCTGACCACGAGCACATGTGCTTTTTAGATGGTAGAGCGCCATCTAGTGGAGCAAAAATAAACTAAACGTTTATTTAGCTTGCACCGTGATATTTGGCCAACCCAATTTCTTGATAAATCAAGAAAAGCCATCCACAAACGCGTTTCGCGCTGTTGGCGCTCGTCAGCATTTAAATATTTGCATCGAGCAATGTTCTTCCGTAAACAATAAGGTTTTAATGAATATTCCAGACAGATTGCCTTCTTAGAGAACAACGAAACCAAGCCCAGAGTATCTAGAAAATCTTCCAAGATATAAACCTGATTGGCTACTTTCTTAATTGGCCTTTCACTTGAATTGTTAATGAAACAAAAGGCAGGTCTGAAGGACAACCTGAATAGTTGGCGTCAATTTATGTGCGTTTCATGAAACCTGAGTTAACAATTCAAATTAACTTATTATTTAATTATACTAATATATATTATAACTATTCTGAAAATAGAGCAATCCATACTCAAATCATTAGATAGTAAAAAGGCATATATTGGATTGAATAAAATATTTATTTGCCAATATTTCAGCTGGCTGAACGCCAACCTTTATCGAGGCATTACTTTTTGTATACACAAACTCAGCGCCGCATGTTGCGTGTGTATTTGTGTATACAAAAATGTAATGCCTCGATAAAGGTTGGCGTTCAGCCAGCCGAAATATTGGCAAATAAATCTTTTATTAAATCCAATATATGTCTATTTACTATCTAATATTATAACTATATATAGTTAACTATTTATTCTATTAAATAAGCACTTAATTAAGACCGAAATAGCAAGAACTACAATTAGGGGTTGGCATAATCAGCGATGCGATGTCAGAGCTACTCAAGGACTGGAGCTGAGCCAAAGTAGGTTTTTTCTTTCTTCTTAACTAAGGTGACTTCATCCAAGTCTGCGCATATAAATCTACATTATAAATTATACATTAAGCATTAAGTGAGAACGCGAACCAATGTAGAAATATAGTACAAATGTGATATTGTATTGGGATAATGTGCTTAAATTAAGAAAAGAAAAAGGCATCTCCTTATTGTGCAACTGAAAGTTGCTGATGGCTTGCGCCATCTATATTTTTTCTCTATATTGCCATTTGGAAAATTAGAAAAGACAAACTTCAGAATGACATATCTAGCGCTGAATTTCGCATTGCCTTCATATTATTAAATAATAATAACAATAATATTGTAGCACAGTATTTATTATTTTATTAACAGAATATCATTTTTGATGTTTATATTTTTCTACTCTGTAAACTTCCCTCATTGTTTATCTTTGGTTTATCATTCATAGTTTGTTCTTCCCCAAATAAATCGCTCTGTCATCCTAAAGTTTGTCTTTTCTAATTTTCCAAGTGGCAATATATAGAGAAAAAAAATAGATGGTTCAAGCCATCAGCAGTTTTCAGTTGCACGATAAGGAGATACCTTTTTTTCTTAATTTAAGCACCTTATCCCAATACAATATAAAAATGTAATTTATATAAAAGGGCGTACCTGGATCTGTGAAGAAAAAGAAAAATTTTCTCAAAATATTTCGAGAGATTGCTCCCTCTTTATCAATTTATTGTACAGTACTTTACATTCTTTACAGATCCAGGTACGCCCCTTTTATATAAAATTAACATAAATTTGACACAATGACAAAATAATAAAATTTACTTTATGGGACAATGCCTATGTATTTCAGAACTAAGGCGGTCAATAAGAAACTGAATGATATAAACAACAACAACAACAACAACAACAAAGCCTTTATTTAGGGCCTCTCGCCCTATACAGGATTCGCCAGTTCACAAGGGATGGGGAGAGCACTGTGTGGCCTTTTTCCGGGATATAATCCTGTGGAATCCTAATATCGCCACCGCTATATACCTATTCTTTGATATTTCATTAATTAGCTGAATGATATCTTGTGAAAGGTTTAAAAATATTTTTTTGTAAGTGGATCAAATGGGAAGTTCCAATTTTCAACGCAAGCAAAAGTTTAATATTTAGAAATCCTTCTTTCAATACTTCTGTTTCCACGCTTTATATATTTGGTTATAAAATTCGATGATTATAGTATATTAAATATTGCATGTAAATATTAACGCATCATCGTCTTGTGTTTACATTATTTTACTCCTGTATATCTAAGAATTGAAATATAAGTTGTATTTGCTGCTCGAAAAAATAATATTTATTTAAAACTCCGCCTTTGCCGATCCCAAGCCCGGATGAAAAAGAAGGAGAGGGAGCAGTAACAAGCTCGCTAAAAAACCTGGGCTCAGCTTGCCCGGCTGATAGTACCCTGTAAGGGCTCCAGGGATACAGGATGAGCAGCGTTTGTACTCCATGTTAGGAGCGGCTGCACATGGCGTCTGTTCCTCATGTCAGAGGCGGCCATTTCTTTTGGAACTAAGTCGGCCTGCCACTGAGTAGTGCTCTCAGTCTTAATGGCAAAGGCAGATGCATTCTACTTCCCTCAGTGTGGAGATAAGAAAGAAGAAGGAGAAATTTATTAAAACCATGAATGATTTTGTCTTATCCCTAGTACACCTGGTACAGGCCACGATAATCATGGTGGGTAGAAGTTGGCGATTGCTTTTACTGTGAGTACACCACATGTCTACATATGTGAAAAGTAGTTTTACTTTGCTCTTACAAATGTGTTATAGCCCCCGTTTGGTTACTTGCACTCGTTGATGAGGTTAGAAATTTGCAAGAATCGGGAGCCATTGGAGTATTTTTTTTTTTTTTAAATAAGAAAAAAGTGCTCAATGCGGGAATCGAACCCGGGTTGTAGCGGTCGAAAACCAACGGTTTAGACCATCCTTCCACCGACCCTCTATGATGGAATGAAAGATTTAAACTTAATAACCCAAACACATCATAGCTGGCAAACAAGGATACAACTATTCCTGGTAGTTAATTATATGCAAAATGGTTTGCGCAAAAAATATAGTCGCTTCACCGAATTTTAATCAAGACGACAAGTTCGAAGTTTTTATACAACGTCTGCAGTCAGAGTTTTCAGTAAATAAAGCGCCTGAACGTATACTACAATCCTTTTAACCATTTAGGTACAAAATTGTATAAATTGACCGAAGATCTATTTACACCAGATTTGGCGTCCAAAACTTGTAATGAAATTATCTTAAAGATAGAGGTTGCCTGGCCAACATTCATAGTTCGTAAAATTAAAGATACTTCTGCCAGTAAATCTTTTTATTATCTCGACATTTCGACAACAATTTTTGTACTCGTAAAGAGCGAACAAAAATGAAAACATTTGGCAAGGCGTTAAAATTATTCTAAAGTTGAAAAGGCGTTCTCACACGAAAAAAAGATTTATACTAACCGAAGTAGCTTTAATGAAATTGTCACAAAGTTGCGACATCACTTATCACCTACAACGAAAGTAATTCCTGCCAGATTAAAATTTCATAAAAGGATGCAGGAAAAGGATTCACATATAGCACAGTATATGGCAGTATCAAGAAATAATGTAAAATTTTGTGAATATGTAAAATAATCTTTGAAAATTATCCCGCAAATGTTATAAATTATTCCGCAAATACGGTATTTATATTTTCTAAAGTGACAAACATTTGAAGAATGATTACTTTTACCACAATAGAGACAATACGCTTTAACTTCATAGACAATTTCATTTTCATTTTGTCTAAAAGTTTTTAGATTAATTTTAAGAAGATGGATATGCTGAACGATTTCATATATATATTTTTATCAATTATTTTATAAATATTATTTTATAACACAATGCGCGCGTATGCGTAATGCGGCTTATGATTGTAGAACGACATTTGAAAATTATCCCGCATGAGTTTCTTTTGAACGAAAAATCGAAATTTTTTTTAAGGAGAAATAACGAATATTTCTAACCTTAAGGATGAAGTATGAAAGGATGAATTGTGAAGAGTAATGATGCTCGGAAAAATAAAAGTGTCCAGGGATGGGAAACGAACCCACAGTGTTAGGCTTACCGGGCAGATGCCATGTCCACTAGGCTACCCTGGACATATTTTTGCGTTCGAAATATTATATAAAGGAATTTATAATACAATATAATCATTTTTCTGTTCATCATAACTTTTCACCCTTCATCCTTTCATACTTCATCCCTAAGGTTAGAAATAATCGCTATTTCTCCTTAAAATAAATTTCGATTTTTCGTTCAAAAGAAACTCATGTTGGATAATTTTCAAATGTCGTTCTACAATCATAATTCGCATTATATTGTATTATAAAATAATTGATAAAAATATATGAAATCGCTTCAGCATATAAATATTTTGGAAAATAATCTAAAGACTATTAGACAAAATGAAAATGAAATTGTCTATGAAGTTAAAGCGTATTGTCTCTATTGTGGTAAAAGTAATCATTCATAAAATGTTTGTCAATTTAGAAAATATAAATGCCATAATTGCGGAAAAATTTATGACATAAAGCCAATATATATATATATATACAGTTGACTCTCGATAATTTTAAACTTGTTAATTTGAATCTCTCGATAATTTGAAAATATTTTCCCGGTCCCATAATAAATACTCGATAAGTTGAATAAAATCAACATTAATTAGTCACCTCGGTAATTTAAAGTTGAAGGAATAGTATCTTACTACAAATGAACATTTGTTATTAACTGTACAAATGAACACATAGCAATAACGCGCCATCTATACATATAAAATGAAAGGATTTAAAAGCATGAATGCTTCTTTTAAACAATTTTTACGATTTTTCATCGCAGTAAGGACAGTAGAAGTTTGTATTATGTATATAAGAATATTTCGTGCTTTTAAATCCTTTCATTTTATGCAAATGTTTAAAATAATAAATGAAGAATTTTGATCAAACTCTTATTTACTTGATTTATTTCCTCCCTCCCTCTTAGTAGTTTAAATTCCTGTTATTTTGAACTCTTGATAAATTGAAAGTTTTCTCTGACCCCTTAGTTTCAAATTAACGAGAATCCACTGTAAATATAAAATATAAAAGAATATTAAAAGTAAAATATTTTCAAAGTATTCAAATTCAAACTATATAAATATAGTGCAAAATTCTGAATTAAATAAATGTAAAAATTTTGATATAATCCAAGCCAACACAAATGGAAAGTACAGGAGAGGCGACCCTTGTCTCTTTAGATCAATTTCTTCCCGGCAAAATTTCCATCTATATTTTAACCATATATATGGCCCAGCCACTTTGCCAGCAAAACACCTCTTTGACAGATTGTCAAGATTCCATTAGATCCCATGTGGATCTCATGGAATAAAGTCCGCCCTAGACTGATGAGGGTCATTAGCCCGAAACCATGGTCTCTAGGTGGACGCTTTTCAGTTTGCCAAAGCTGGTGTTGTGGCTTTGTCACCGACCCGAGGCCGCTAGTTGCGGCGACGGGAGAGGCGACCCTTGTCTCTTTAGATCAATTACCTCCCGGCAAAAATTCCATCTATAGAAATATATATAGTTCGCATTTGCATCGATTTAGAAAAAACTCTCTAAATCCTATAATAAGTCTTTACCTAAAATAGAAAATATATTTTACAGCCTTGAAAAAATAATTAAATTTAGCAAAATATATTTCCCAGACATACTTGCAATTAGAATTAAATGAAGCATCAAGAGAAATAGTTTTAATCAATAAACATATAAAGGCCACTATAGATTTAATAGGCTACCTTTAGGTATAGCTCTTAGCAAAGATACAAAGTACGCTAGTTTATTTGGCCGATATATTAATCAAGGGTGATACATAACTGATCATTTACAAATTTACAGTATGTTTTAAATGTATTAAATGAATATGATCTAAAGGCTAATAAGAAGATAAATGCAAATTATTTCAAAATCGTCTCTGGAATATTGCGGTTATGGTTTTTCTTTTGCTTATTCCTAGTACACGTGGTACAGGCCATGATAATTATGGTGGGTAGAAGTAGGCGACTGCTTTTACTGTGAGTACACCACATGTCTACACATGTGAAAAGCAGTTCGACTTTGCACTTACAAATGTAGCAAAGCTTCTTTTGGTTTCTTGCACTCGCTGGTGGGGTTTGGATTTTTGCAAGAATCGGGGGTCATTGGAGCATCGCGGTCATGTAATTGAGAGCAATGTAATTGCATAAGGCATTCGATAAAATTAGAGGCATTATGGATGCTTCTGAACTTTTGACTATAACGCAGTTGCGTGCATTAATAGGGTTTGTTACCTATTATCATAAATTTATTCCAAACGCTGCGGAAGTTTTGTCATCCCTATATTATCCTTTTAAAAAGGAACTAAATGTAATTGGTTAACAAGTTGTCGAAGAGTTTTCAGACAAATTGAAGCAATTATCTCTTCTGATTAATTTTAATGGTTTACGAACCTAAATTGCCAATTCGTTTATCCTGCGACTCAATTAGCAATTGAATTGGTGCTATGTTATCGCACATTGATATCTAGGGAAATGAACGACCAATTTATTTCATCTTACGGACTTTATCGCAAACTGGAAATATATATTTTCTAATTGTCAAGTAATGTTTAAGTATAATTTGGGCTCTAAAGAATTCGGAAGAGGAATCAAACTAATAGCAGAAAGTAAGCCCTTAGTGATGAGGTATGAAAGAATGAATTGTGAAGAGTAATGATAAACGGAATATCTTGAAATTTTAAAGGAACAACTTCACAGATATATTTGTATATTTAGATGGATGATGGTTAAGTGGATCGAGTGTTGTGTTTCAGAATAAACAAGAATAAAGTAATTTTATTGCGTATCCTTGATATTGTTACATTAACCGGAGTTCTGTTGTAACGGATGTAATTAACCTATAATTAATTTTGAATACAAAAGGAAATTATACGTAATTTCCTTGTAATTCGCATAAGAATGGAAGGAAAGGGGTGTCATTTGTAATTTAAATCTTCTTAAACTCAGGCATTTCAAATTTTTCCATCCTGTGGTGCAGATTTGACATAAATTTGGTAGCATGCATAGATACAGACACCTTAACTTCCCAAGTTAATAGAGCAGTGAACCCTTGTTTGGATCAGTTTGAAGCACAGATTTGATTAGTATTAGTGGAAATGCTGCAATGGACAAAGCGCATATGACTCTCTTAGTGTACGTTCTGTTCACAACAGCCTCCCTGGCTGTTTAGGGCTGTTTTTCATGGGGATTGTCATCCAATTAAAAAAGAGATAAAAAAACAAAGTCTTCAATATCTTCGACTTTTATCTATCCAGGAAGGATTTATGATCTCTAGCTGCCACCATCCATTTAGGCGTAGATTTCTGAAAGTGTAAGAAGGCGATGTTTTCCATCAAAGTGTCATATTATAATTGTATCCACCACAATTGCAGAGACAAGAGCTGAGAATACAACAAGCGGGGAAACAATCCTGGCCCGCCTCCAGAAATTTATTCATGGCCTTGAGTGGCGGCAACGTTAAGAACCTGCTTTGTCGGAAGTGTCGGTCTACGGGCACGTCTTAAGAGAATCTGTTTTTTACCCCTTTCACAACCTTCTTAATACTACATTTTATTATGATGCATTAGCGCGCCATCTGTTATCAAAATTCAAAACTATTATAGACGCGTATGATTCTTTTTAAAAATAAACAATTTCTACTGTCCTTACTGCAATGGAAAAATTAATGGGAGGGCCTGGCTTATCAGTGGTGAACTCTCCCAGCGGTTTCGCTAGTTCAATCTACCATACCGCTGTTATATAGCATTTCTCGAACTTCCTTTTATAGTGATACTCACCACTGATAAGCCAGGCCCCACCCATTAATTTTTCCATTGCAGTAAGGACATTAGAGTTTGTTTATTTTAAAAAGAATCATACGCGTCTATAATAGTTTTGAATTTTGACTCTACATTTTGTAACAATAATATTTACTGGTAATGTGTTTCTCTACAACAATCACATAAATGATTATTTCTTCATGTCATTGTTGTGTGTGTAAAAGAAACATATTGCCAGTAAATTTAATTGTTACCAATTATATAGATAGATGCCAATTGAATTTATAAACTCTACCTTTTAAAAATCTGAATGAAAACGTGAAAAAGAGTTTTGATTTGCAAATAGCTAGTTGCATGCAGAATCTACAAGGTACTCTCATAAAACTCTCGGAATTTTTAAAAATATATAAAAAATAACATAAGATGAAAAAATTATATCATTCTAAAAATAATCACCTTCCGCATCTAAATGCTAATTCGATTACCATTTTTTTTTAGAATTTTTATGCTTCTTTCAAGCCTCTAAGATACTTTAGTGAATCTTCTTTTATGACTTCTCGAGACTTGAATCGCCTCTTTTAAAAAATATTTTTATTTTAATATAAAATAAAAAGTCATTTGGGGAAATATCCGGTGAGTATGGGTCCTGAGAAAGTATAGGAACTTTGTTCTTGGCTAAGAAATTCAAAATTGCAACAGCCGTATGGGATCTGATGTTAGTTAGGAATTCAAAACTTGCCGATTTTATTTCCCAATTGCATATTGTCATGAATAATGGAATGAACTAATCTTTTCAAAAGACACGTTATTCCCCGAAAGTTCCTGTATGCAAATATTTCTATTTACGTCAATTTTCCTGATATTCGGTGCCAATGTTTTTTTCTCTTTAGGTCTTTCGGATGTAGGCTCGTTTTATATTAATCCCTTCATCCATTTTATTATTCTTTTCGTTTATATTTATGTGAGAAAGTAATAAAAAATAAAATACTATTGATTTATCAAGAAAATGGGTTGACCAAATATCAGAGAACAGGTTAAATCAATGTTTAGTTGATTTCTATTCCACTAGATGGAGCTCTGCCGTCTGAAAGTTCATGTGAACGTGGTCAGAATATATCTTTTTTATTTATATTTATTTATCTGCATTAAATCATATAATCCCAAATAAATGATGTAATTAAGAAGTTTCAAGTTCAATATCTTTCTTATGAAGATTAATTATTATAAATATTGGAAATTTCAATGAAAATGTGCTGTTCAAAACAAAAATGTCTCTTTTGTTTATTTCATTCGCAAACACACACATAGAGAACATTCTATTTTTCTAAAACTCAATTTATATGAAGATATACACTCTTGAGAAATTTGAAGAAGTTAATAAGATGCCCTGGTTCAAAATCACATTAATAGGTACCGCTCAGCAAGAGCAACCTAGTTCATGATAATTGAAACAGTGAATAATATGTGAAGGTTATTCACATATTAAACTAATTTTAACGCGGGATTCAACCCCGGTTCATGACTGTCGGTAATCGAGCGTGTTACCCTCTCATCCACCGACTTTTTTTTAAAGATGCCTTGTTATAGGAATTGATGCAGGAGTTAGATAGAGAGATACCCTGACCTTAATTCATCGCCTCATTAAGGTACTGCGGAAGGTCACGGTTTTTAGATCCATTTCTTTAGCCGCCACAAGCCTTAGTTTTATCTTTGCTCTTTCTCTCTCCATTCCGAGACAGTGAAGCTAACAAGTGAGGCGAAGGCTACCATCTACAAATACCATCTTAGTCTTGAGGTGGGTAACACCAGCCATCTTATCGACCTGCCCACTCTGTAGGAAAGAATTCTCGCAGTCCACCGGTAGCGGAGTCTTTCCCGCGGTTGGCGACACCAAATGACAACGCGAAATAGACAAATAGAAACATTCGCGCTTTTAAATCCTTTTATTTTATATATATTATATATATGTATATGTATATTTATCAATTATTTTATATATTTTTATCTATATATTTATATATTTTTATCATTATATAATATTATTTATTGATATTTATATTCATTATGTATTTAATCTTATATAATCTTATATGGACATTGTAATAAATCAGTTTCAATCTCTCTCTTTCTCTCATGGTTGGTAAATCACATTTTAAGGTAGTTGAATTAAATATAGTTCATGTATGTGTATTTTAATAAAATCTAATATTCAATTCAATCTGAAGACAAGTAGATGTATGTAGGCATATGACTCTTATAGTAATGAACATCTATCTCTCTCTATATGTTCAAGTACTTAGTGTCTACTGTATTTTATAAAAGTCGCCCATTCTGTAAATTATAGATATATCGCGGAGACATATATACATATATATCGTAATTTAAACAATGTGATATGTAAGTAATAAAATATGACGTCTTTTCTAGTCGTATCAAAGTGACACCAGCTTGCCACCGGACACCTGGGGGATCCAGGTGGAAGGAAAAAAGGCGTTGGTCTAGATGTTGACAGTTAGTTAGGTTACAGTGGATATTTTCGGACAGCCCGCTGAGTTCTAGGCCATTATCATCTCACGACAGGCCCGCTGAGTCTAGGTCCGTTGTCATCTCACGGCGGCCCTCGTGGTCGCCGTTTTGGCTCCTCTCTGTCTCCGCGGCTTCATGCAGGACGCCGAGCTTTCCTCAGTTAATCCTCAACTTTCCCCTGGTCCTGGTGCCACCTTAGACGTACTAGGAGAGCGTCTTTTGATCCCAAACTTTGTCCTTACTGTTCCGTGCGCACTTCCCACTCTGTACGCCTTGCCACTCAATCCCGACTGCTTCCAACTCACTTGTTGACTTACCAGGGTTCACGACATATATATATATATTTAAATATTATATAAATAATAAAAAGATAAGATTTGCTGTTGTTTTGGATCATCTTGAGGATTAAGCTATGGCGGTGCAGTCGTGGTTGAAATCTTGAAAAGATAATAATAAAAATAGTCTTGATCAGATATTGTTTTATTTGAGCTAAAGTGATATATATGAAAACATAATTTGATTAAAGTACTGCCTGGCTTAAGGCGTAATAATAAAAAAAAAAAGAAAAGCTTATTTACATAATGTACAAATGTTTTGGGTCGACCAATCGGGGAAGAGAAAATATCTTTATTTACGGGCTACTAACCAAAAGTTATGATTTTTAAGCCCAAACTCGATGTCAGGTGGCAAGGAACCCTAGGATCTGGCGGCAGGAGATATCTCGCAGGGGTGGTGGAAACGTTGGGCAAGCAGGGGAACAGCGCCAGGGTGCAGTGAGGCGGGTGCGTTGAATAGGCCAGGAATCCAGGAGAAGTGGCAGATGGAGTTGGAGGCAGAAGGTACTTGAAGCCTAGAACTTGAGGGCCCTAGACTTCAGGATGGGGCAGCTTGAGGCTCTCGCCTCGTGCTTGTCAGGAAGGAACTATGGGATAAAAAAGCCTCTACTATTATTCCGCCTTCTACATGCTATTCTGAGAAGCATTTTAAGGCACCAACAGGCCGCAGAAGGGCGCGAAGCGCCCCGAGGTGGAGGAGGCAGGGGCAAGAGGATCAAGGATCTGGCAGGGGGGGGGGAGGAAGCTGGAGAGGTCAGGGAAGCAGCGCCAAGAAGTGAGAGAAGCCCGGAAGGTGGCCAGTTGAGGAGGCAGGGGGCCCTGGAAGCCTAGAACTTGAGGGCTCTAAGCTTCAAGGTGGGGCAGCTCGAGGCTCTCGCCTCGTGCTTGTCAGAGAGGCCCTTGGCACAGCAGTTGGCGCACTTGGAAGTGCGCCGGTCGGCAGCGGAGGGGCAGGCGCGGCCTTCATGGCCGCCTTCACCGCAGTGGAAGCACTTGGAGTCTCTGGTGCATTGGGCGGAATTGTGGCCGAAGCCACAACAGCGGAAGCAGAGCCGTGCGCGGATGGACTCTTCGAAGTTGAGGAGCACTCCGTCCACCACGATCCTTCCGCGGTTGCCCAGAGCTCTGAAGGTGTCGATGTCCACCTCGATGAAGGCGGTGCAGGTCCCGTTTCTGGGAGCGGAACGGTGCGCCACGCGCACCACCTTGTCCCCAGGTAGTTGGCTGACAGCGGGAGTCCCCAACAGCGTCTCTTCAATGGTGGAGTTGGACGTATCCTCCTCCACTTTGAAGAGGCAGATGCGAGGCAGGAGCACCTTCTGTTGGCGGACCTTCATGCCTTGCAGCTTGTCGGCCAGGGAGGTGGTGACAGCCGGGATGGTATCGGGGTTGCTGGAGTGGAGGACGAGCTTCCCTTTGGTCCGCAGGGAGGCCCAGACGCCTTGGGGAAGAGTGTGGGCAGCGCAGACAGCTTTGAGCATGGCTCTAGGGTCAGCTTGTGGGTCATCGGAGATGACCACTGTGTGGGCCGCCGATTTATCCCCATGGAGGACCACTTGGGCGGCCGCAGGCTTGGTGGGGCGGGAAGGCGCAGGTTTCGCGGGACCTCTGAGGTTGGTCCTCTTAGCGGGCGGGCAGGGAGCCTCTGGCTGCTTCCTTTTGGTTGGAGCTGGAGTGGCGGGCTTGGTGGGGTCGGTCTGGGAGCTGGTTTCCTTGCAGGAAGAAGCAGGGCTTGTTTGAGTGCATTGGCAGGCAGTCTGTGGCTTGGTTTCTTCCAGATCCTGGAAGGACGCGAGGGTGCCAGAGAGGTTCTCTACCTCGGCAATGAGGCTGACGAGGTACTCAATGACTTGGTACAGTTATTGTTGGGAGCTAGGGGGAGGATGCGCTAACGCATTCGCGGAGTCGTCCATCACCTCCTGGTTCTCCAACTCTAGTTGGGCGAGGGTCACGAGGGGTTTCTCGGCGATCTCGGCATTCTTCTTTTTCTTCCTGGAGGGAGCCATGGCAGGGGTGAGCGCAAGAGGGCAAAGATGTTCGCAGGTAGAGAGCTAGCGGCGAACTGAAATTGTCACCGATTCAATTTAATAATGTTGAGAAGTAAAATAATTTATAATAGAGAAAAATGATACGACCAATCGGGTAAGAACAACAATGAGTATTTATAGAGAAAGCGCGACCTCTGGCGGTCGATTTATACAGAATATTTATATCTATGAAATTATAATTTTTTAAATAAAATATTTTAATATAATATTTTAAATAATATCTTAATATAACATTTAAAATAATATCTTAATATAACATTTCCCCCCTGTGAAGAAAATAATATGGGTTCATCCAGAGAAAAGTGATAAAAAAAAATATTGTTAAAAAAAAGATAAAATGATTTATGGAAAGAAAAGGTGAGAGGTGATATTCACTTATCATATTGG
The DNA here is from genome assembly GCA_030710605.1 of Cordylochernes scorpioides. Taxonomy (NCBI): domain Eukaryota; kingdom Metazoa; phylum Arthropoda; class Arachnida; order Pseudoscorpiones; family Chernetidae; genus Cordylochernes; species Cordylochernes scorpioides. The sequence goes on along the minus strand of CP092865.1, from coordinate 119,277,831 downwards.
TTTTTTATATGGTAACCAATAGACAGGAAAATACAAAATGATATAAAGTGTGAATTATTACAAATATTGTTGGTGGAGAGTGAAAATGTGGCATAGAGTGAAAATGCAAAGAGAGAAAATAAAAGTGTTCCGTAATCATATTGGTTTGTTGTTAACCAATAGATTACGGAACACTTTTATTTTCTCTCTTTCATCCTGTCGACTAATATTATATAAATAATAAAAAGATAAGATTTGCTGTTGTTTTGGATCATCTTGAGGATTAAGCTACGGCGGTGCAGTCGTGGTTGAAATCTTGAAAAGATAATAATAAAAATAGTCTTGATCAGATATTGTTTTATTTGAGCTAAAGTGATATATATGAAAACATAATTTGATTAAAGTACTGCCTGGCTTAAGGCGTAATAATAAAAAAAAAGAAAAGCTTATTTACATAATGTACAAATGTTTTGGGTCGACCAATCGGGGAAGAACAACAATGAGTATTTATAGAGAAAGCGCGACCTCTGGCGGTCGATTTATACAGAATATTTATATCTATGAAATTATAATTTTTTAAATAAAATATTTTAATATAACATTTTAAATAATATCTTAATATAACATTTCAAATAATATCTTGATATAACATATATATATATATATACACACCGATAAATCAACCACTGAGAAAACTCGCCTTGTAATGCTTCAAGAAACGTTTTAAATGACTTGCAAAAAGCTACGTTTATTTGATCAGCAAGCTGTGTGGTCTCCTCAAGTCACGAGCTCTACTCCTCAAGCCACGAGTCACACTATACTACCGGGACTGGCAACATTCCTTTTTTATATATAGGAAAAAAGATAAAAACAAAAGAGAAAAATGCAAAATAACTATTTGCATAAAAGAAACCTAGTGGTAGCCTAGTGGACATGGCATCTGCCCGGTAAGCGGAACATTGTGGGTTCGATTCCCATCCCTGGACACTTTTATTTTTCCGTTCATCATTACTCTTCATAATTCACCCTTTCATACCTCATCCAAAAAGGTTAGAAATAGCCAATATTTCACCTTGAAACAATTTTTGATTTTTCATTGAAAAGAAACTCATGCGGTGTAACTTCAAGTGTTGTTTTACAATCACAAGCCGCAGTGTATTATATTGTATTATTAGTTACTAGACGAATGGCCCGGGCAACGCCCGGGGTTTACCCGAGTGCGAATATATTCTATAAACGTTGACTTGGGTGGTCGCTATTAACAGGGTGGTCTGTATAGACAGGTGGATGTATCACACAGCTGATAACAGGGTTGTCTAGAGTGGTCGCTATAGACAGGGTGGTCTGTATAGACAGGTTTATGAGAGAGGCACAAACTTACAGGTTGTTGACGCCGCAATCCCCAGAGAGAGTGTTTTTTGTTGCATCATGCTGTGACTCACACGACGACCCAAGGTCAACAGGGGTGGAGCAGCAAGCTTAAGCCTATCACCGTCTGGCGGCGCTGCTTGCGAGTTATATCTACAATTCTGCAAATAACTCTAAGGATATTCAAGATATTCAAGAAATTATTTTTCGAAAACCTTTCCGGGGATATACCTAATAATATCCCAGAATTTCATGGCGATTGGATGTATGGTTTTTGAATAACAGGGTTGTCTAGAGGGGGGCAGGGAGGACACGTGTTCCCTTGCAGCCAATGAGCGCGCATTCTATCCGTGAGCTTCAGACAAACAGACAGAATAAGGCAAATATATAAGTAGATGTATTATTTATGAACGGAAAAATACGTCCAGGGTAGCCTAGTGGGCATGGCATCTGCCCAGTAAGCGGAACATTTTGGGTTCGATTCCCATCCCTGGACACTTTTATTTTTCCGTTCATCATTACTCTTCATAATTCACCCTTTCATACCTCATCCAAAAAGGTTAGAAATAGCCAATATTTCACCTTGAAATAAATTTTGATTTTTCGTTGAAAAGAAACTCATGCGGTGTAACTTCAAGTGTTGTTTTACATAGTTTCTATTCACATAACTAACATACAAGATGAATATCCTTCCTAGCGCAAAATCTCCATCTATACTGTACTTTGGATATGAGAAATGTCCCTATTCACAGCACAATTAATCTTTCAAATAAAACGCAATTTTCTGCTGTCTTTACAGCGATGATAAAATATATGTATGTTATATAAAAGAACATAATTTGATTAGAAGTACTGCCTGATTTAAGGCGAGTAGAACAAGGAAAACAAAATATTATTTACATAATGTACAAAAGGTTTGAGCCGGCCAACGGGGAAGAACAACAACGAGTTTTTATAGGGGAAGTGTGACCTCTGGCGGTCGATTAAGCAGAATATTTGAATCTATGAAAATATGATTTTAAATAAAATAATATAATATTTTTATATAACATTTTAAATAATACCTTTATATAACATGTATATTCAAACTTCTTGTATATTTGATTATATGATCGCATTAGGAAAGTAAAACGTAAAAATGACCATTAATTCTAATTATAGCAATTTAAAACTATTAGCATCAGAAACATCTAATAGTTCTTGCGGAAAAACTGAACAAATTTTACCTTATGACTGTCCGGACTTTACAGAAATGAGACCACGTTTGTTCCCTGATCTAAATAATTTAACTCTTACTTCTGCTACTTTGTATATATAAATCTTTTGAACTCTGTCGAATAATACATGTAAATTTGTAAATATTCTAAGTTTTAAATTGATTGTTGGTTTGTTTGTTGCCTTTGTAATAGGCGCAAATATTGCGCCTGGGTGATTAATAGAATGAAAAATAATTAAGCATAATATTGCCACATGGAAAATTAGGGAAGACAAAAACTTTGTCCCTAGTACTTTTGCGTCCTTTTTCTTGCGGCGTGAAGGCGGATTTGTCGTCGTATCGTCTATAGGGGCATCGTCATCTTCGATGGAAGTCTTGGCTTTGGCACGGCGGTGGAATCCTGGAGTCAGTCTTCGAAAATGTAGATCACAGCACCCATGGCTTCAAGGTCTTCTCGGCGGTCTTCAATTTGTCTTCCCTAACTTACCCAGCATCTCCACCAAAATGTCACTTGGAAAATTAGGGAAGACAAAAACTTCAGGAGGAGGCAACAATTTATTTCAGGAAAGGACAAACTATGAATGGTAAACAAAAGATAAGCTAAGAGGGAAATTTACAGAGTAGCAAAATATAAACATAAAATGACCACTCTGTTAATAAAAATAATAAAATTAATAAATACTTTGTTATAATATAATAGAGAGGCAATAAGAATATGGTGAGAAGCAAAATATATAAATTTTATCATTTTTGATTAAGAACTGAATATATTCTGCTACATATTTCCTTCCTTATGGAAGCTGTGACTCACCGCATGCAATTCTTGTTGTTGGTGACATGGATCTGACGTGTTCCAGAGATGGATTTCCTTGGATTTTGAAATTCATTTTTCTTCTACCTAAAGAGCGGTTATTTCATTCTAGCATCGCTTCTTCTACTTTAATAGCGACTTTTTCATTCTAGCGTCTATTGGGATATCGTCTTCCTTGTATATATGTCTTTTTTCCCGTTTGGAATTCCAACATATTTCCGCTCCAATTTTTATAATACCCAGTTTATAACGAACCATGGAAAATTTAAGGGATTTTAATCAAAAATTGGCGCGATTGAAGACTAGCTGTCAATGTGGCAACGAATTCCAGGACTCGAGACACCTACTGCTGGAATGCCCACTCTTCTTCACCGCTAGACAAGAGACAATAAATAATGTTGTAGATATATATCAATTTGTAAATAGCAGAGAGAATTATCATAAGTTTAACTATTTTTGTAAATATATATATTTTCATGATTTTCTTTCAAACCTGAAAGGTTCAGGTTCCCAATATATATTATTGTTTCTCTTTTTATTTTTGATTACCTTTTCTTGCATAATATGCTTATAACCGTTTCTGTTTAAAAAATATCGCTTATCGCGTTTTGTGTGTTGAAATCTATATTAATAAAATTGAAATTTCATAAGTGGACATCACTAAAAACTTTCGTTACAATGCATCAATTTCAACCAAATTTTCAACATTTATGTAAAACGAGATGGAGCAGGTTTTGCTTAACATCAAAATATATTTCCTAACACTAACATGCGTAACTTCGCTGTTATCGATTAAATACAAAAAAAAATCAATAGAGTTAATTTTATTTATATATAAATACAAAATTAAATTTCAACAGAGTTAATTTTTTTACATACTAGCTAATAATCTCAATCTAGAAAATATTCAAAACAAGCAATTTTAAGATAACACCATATGTAAAACAGTCGGCCAAGAAAACAACAACGATATTACAACTTTCTCACATATTCACACACAATCTTGATTAATAATTAAAACTAATCTTTAACATTGTTTATTATACTTCAACTTTTATTTCTACATTTGTTTTTAAATACCCAATTGTTTTATCATGTTTCTAATTTCGCCTAACAAATATACAAATTTATAGTGACCAACATATGCAAATTTTATCTTTGTTTTTATTTAACTTGATATCGTAAACATAACATCCATTGTAAGCATTTTTCTGTTCACCTTCCGTGGTTTCTCTTTTCTCTGATAGTTTTTAGGTGTAGTATATTTTCTTATTACTAGACTACAAACATTCCCTCGAGAAAAACCTGGGCGAAGCCAGGTACATCCGCTAGTAAATAAATAAATTGCATATACGTCTTGAATTCAACACAGTGCTTTTTTTATTATCCTTAGTACACGTGGTACAGGGCATGGTAATCATGGTGGGTAGAAGTTGGTGACTTCTTTTAACTCTAAGTGCACCATATGTCTACACACGTGAAAATCAGTTCGACTTTTGTACTTACAAATGTGTCAGAGCCCCGTTTGTTTATTAACACTTGCTGGTGGGGTTTGACTTTTGCAAGAATTGGGGGTCATTGGAGCATTTTTTTTAATTAGAAAAAAAGTGCTCAATGCGGGATTTGATCTCGGTTCGTATTTTATATATCGTCGCGTGAAGGCATCGCATGATCAACCAAAACAGTTTAAAAACAAGAAATGCCTTGACGTAGTTAAGCATATAGCCTATTGAAATATTGGCATTTTGTAATAAAATAAAATGTTTTGCTTTATTTTAGATACATATTAGAAGCCTTTTAATTAATAATTTCATTTGGATTGCTCAATATTCAAGATGTTTATTTATTAATGATTTCTAGGCGTTTGAAAAATGTTGTTGCTTATTCCTCAAGTCGTTTAAACCATTTCCATTAGGTTGCATTGTCTCAGCTTTTCTATTATAGTTTGAATGCACAACTATTTTATAATTTAATTTACAAGTGATAATATACAAGCATGGTAAGGGGTGATGACTATGCAAATATTTATGATGATAAACAACAGAGTATTCAAAATAATTATTCTGTGGAAATATCTTTTTGGTTTCTAGAATGTGAAATCGTTTCTATCCTTACACAAATCTATCATAGGATTTATCATCAAATTGAGGTCAGAAAGGAACAATGTGTCTATTCTCTGGTTTGAATCATCTACAGCTGCAGATGTTGCCAGTACTGCAGTAAGCCAACTGGAGAATCCATGGAAGTTAGGGAGATGAAGTAAGTCCATTCCACCTGTACAAGGTTGTCCCAAAAGTCCGCAAACATTTGCAAAAAATTGAAATACCAATATTATTCGCCGTTATATATAATGTCTTTGTAGAACGACTTTTAACAAGTTTTACCGCAAATGTTTCTTTTTACAAAACGAAAAATCGTAATTTTTATTAATTAAGGAGAAATAACGACTATTCCTATTCTTAGGGATGAAGTATGAAAGGATGAATTGTGAAGGGTAATGATAAACGGAAAAATAAAAGGGTCCAGGGATGGATTCGTAATATTTACGAACAAAAAAATATGTCCAGGGTAGCTTAGTAGACATGGCATCTGCCCGGTAAGCGGAACACTGTGGGTTAGTTTCCCATCCCTGGACACTTTTATTTTTCCGCTCATCATTACTCTTCACAATTCATTCTTTCATACTTCATCCCTGAGGTTAGAAATAATCGTTATTTCTCCTTAAAATAAATTTCGATTTTTCGTTCAAAAGAAACACATGCGGGATATTTTCAAATGTCGTTCTACAATAATATGCCGCATTATATTGTATAAAAACCTTTATATAGATAGAAGTCTAAATTTGTATTTATTTCATAGAGAATAAACCTAGGAAATCCATAAGAACGAAGATCTCCTCATGTGAAAATTACTTTCTAAATCATGCCAAAAAGTCATTGGTGTGTCTGTCTGTTTATTGTCCCACAATTGTACATGTGCGAAATAAATATATTTTACAAATACAGTTAAACCTATCAATAGCGCCCCCTCTTGGGACTCACCAAAATAGGGTGCTATAGAGAGGGGGTGCTATAGACAGGTCACCTTTAATGCAAATCGCAGCGTACTACGTATTTAAAATCGGGCGCTATAGAAAGGAAGGTGCTATTTAGAGGGGGCGCTATAGATAGGTTTAACTGTTACTTATGGAATAAATGATTTATCATGCTAAATATTTTATTTGTTATAAGACATTACAAAATAATAACTATTTTTCTTAGCTGTTCACTAATTTTAGATATGTTTAAATGGGTTATTTTCATGCTTAATAGATTGGTCTCTCTTTTTCTGGAAAGTTATTGCTTATAATTGGTATAGATTTAGAAAAAATAATGTGTAAATACTACAAAGGTCTTAACTATAAAACAGCAAATTCAGAAATAAAACACTTGAAGAGTCACTGCTATTTATAATAGATCACACAAAAATATACAATTATTTTACTTTGTAATAAGTCATTACAAAACAATAACTCTATTTCTTAGCTGTTCACTAATTTTAGACATGTTTAAATGGAATATTCTCATGCTTAATAGATTGGTCTCTCTTTTTTCTTGAAACTTATTGTTTATAATCGATAGATAAGAGATATTAACAAATAAACACTACTAAGGTCTTAACTATAAAACAGCGAATTCAGAAATAAAACATTTGAAGAGCGATTGCTATTTATAAAGGAAACCCAAAAATATACAAATATTTTACTTTTTAATAAGACAAAATAATAACTATTTTTCTTAGCTGTTAACTATTTTTTAACATATGTTTAAATGGATTATTTTGATGCTTAATAGATTGGTCTCTCTTCTTTTCTGGAAACTCATTGTTTATAATTGATAGATATGAAATATTAACAAATAAACACTACTAAGGTTTTAACTATAAAACAGCAAATTTAGAAAATGGTTTTAAATGGTTTATTTTCATGCTTAATAGATTGGTGTCTCTTTTTCCTGGAAACTTATTGCTTATAATTGATATAGATATGGAAAACCTAATGGGTAAATACTACTAAGGTCTTAACTATAGAACTGTAAATTCAGAAATAAAACACTTAAAGAGCGATTGATATTTACAAAGGAAACACAAAAATATACGAATATTTTACTTTGTAATAAGTCATTACAAAATAATAACTATTTTTCTTTGCTCTTCACTAATTTTAAAATATGTTTAAATGGATTATTTTCATGATCAATAGATTTGTTTATCTTTTTCTGGAAAGTTATTGCTTATAATTGGTATAGATGTGTAATAATTAACGGGTATAAATTCTACTAAGGTCTTAACTATCAAACTGTAAATTCAGAAATAAAACACTTGAATAGCCACTGCTATTTATAATAGATATACAAAAATATACAATTATTTTACTTTGTCTGAGACATTACAAAATAATAACTATTTTCTTAGCTGTTAACTAATTTTAGACATATGCTTAAATGGATTATTTTAATTCTCAATAGATTGGCCTATCTTTTTTCTGGAGAAACTCATTATTCATAATTGATAGATAGGAATAATTAACGGGTAAACACTACTAAGGTCTTAACTATAAAACAGCAAATTCAGAAATAAAACATTTTAAACTATTGCTATTTATAATGGAAACACAAAAAAGGGAATCAGGAGCTATGAACACCAATTAGCCGGGTATATTTTTCCAAATTAATACACCCAACATAAGCAGCAATACGCAATAGCAATAGGAGTTTTTATAAGACTATCGTCTAAAGATATAATAGATAACAGGTGTTTACACAAGTTCTCTCCAGATATTGGAATAAAAGTTTGTTCTTTTAAACATACAGAAATCTTATTATGGAACAATCCCATTTATAAGATATAGAACGATAGTCAGTAACAGCCATATTTTCTTTGATAGAAATTTAATAATTATGTTACGATGTACTAGCGCGCCATCTGTTATCAAATTACAAAACTATTTTAGAGGCGTAATATTCTTTTTAAAATAAAACAATTTCTACTGTCCTTACTGCGATGGAAAAATTAAAGGGAGGGCCTGGTTCATCAGTGGTGAACCCTCCCATCAGTGGTACATTTCTATAGGTGTTGTACGACACGATAAATTTCTGCTTCTTCAAATCTTTAACACGTCACTGTATTCCAATGATCCGCGAAATCTCTCTTTATACGCTGTACAATTACATATATCTCTGCGAACTTCTTGGAATATAGAAACTTAAAACAAAAAGTCATCTAAACGTGTTTGTTTATTATTTGGTATTAATAATATATATAAGATAATATGGTAATATATGATTATGAAAAATTCAATATTTTTATATGGGTTTCACAGATTTTGTTAAAGGTGCGACAGCCATAGTCTTACGATAGGCCGCGGGATATTGGTTGTGTGTAGCATTCTTGTAGATGTTTATCATTTCTACACTGGAGCATCAAAAATTCAGCAATGTCTTAAAATAACAAATGAAAACATTAAGACGCGAATGTTTCTTTTCACAAATAAATCAAACTTCTAGTGTTCTAACTGCGATGATAAAATATATTGGAAGGGCTTGGTTCATCAGTGGTGAACCCTTTCAGCAGTTTCACCAATTTAATCTACCAGACCGTTTCTTTTGAGTTTTAGTACTGTATTGGGTCATTCTGCTTGTATATGCTACATTGAAGGGTGGAATCTTAGAAATGGTATTTATTCAAACTATGGACATAAACTTTTATCTTTTTAAGAAGCGGTCTGGTAGATTAAATTGGCGAAACCGCTGGGAGGGTTCACCATTAATGAGCCAAGCTCTTCCAATATATTTTTTCATCGCAGAAAGGAGAGTAGAAGTTTGATTTGTAAAAATAAACATTCGCGTCTTGTTGTTTTCATTAGTTATATATAGACGGCGCGTTATTGCTTTGTACTAATGTCTTAGAATGAAGAAATTATTCTAGGTCGAAAGAATATTTGAATATGAATTTGAAACAAAATAGGCCAGTAAATACTATATGCAAATAATTAATGCAATGTGAAAATCAGATGAAGCAAGATCCAAAATAGCTCAACGTCATCTCCATACATTAAGCGTTCTATATAGTGGATGGAGGAATTCTCTGTGGCCATTGTGCGATGTCATCGCCCAGTCCAACAGGCTCCCATTGTGACGACGAGAAGATGAGGTGAGTGCATGCATGGGCCTGCTCTTCTCAAATAGTATTGAACCTTTCCGCAAAGAGTCATGTTAGTAAGACTTTTGTAATAGTATTTGTTGTAAAGATAGAGGTCGCCTGGCCGGAATTCATATTTCTTTAAAATAAAGATGACCCACTACATCTCTGAATGCACTATTGTTAACGAGGAATGGAATAAGATCTTAAAGAACATCATCTAAGTCTACGTGAACCCAGTTCAGCTAATCAGAATAATGTCCAAGGCAAAATATATAGCGATAGAATTGTTTAATTTTCATAAAGCGTTAGAGAACAAGGTAATCTCTAAGAACTAAAATTACAGAACAATTTCCATCCATAGTTAATTTGTATAGTTATGTTGAATACTTTGATTTCCTTTTCATTTTCCATTCTCTCCATCATGTTTTTCCCCCTTTCTTCATGAAAATGATGTATGGAGAGTCCTTACAGGACGGAAATGTCTTAATAAAGCTGTTGTTGTTGTTGAAAATAAAGATACTTCGGCCAGTAAATCTTTTTATTACCTCGACGTTTTGACAAAAATCTTTTGTCCTCGTCAGGAGAAAACAAATATTAAAACATTTGGCAAGGAGTTAAAAAGTATTCTATAATGGTAAAAATAAATTTTAACGCCTTGCCAAATGTTTTAATTTTTTTTTTTTGACGAGGACAAAAGATTTTTGTCGAAACGTCGAGATAATAAAAAGATTTACTGGCCGAAGTATCTTTATTTTTAAGAAATATTTGTTGTGTATTAGCATATATACTTATATCTGTACTATTTTACATAGTTGGTTATACTTTTAGAAGATAGCACTATTTTACATAGTTATTAATTGTGATTTGTAAGATAAAAATGCCGTTGTCAGTTTAAGAACGACAATCCAGTAGCATGTTAAGTCAGTCTTGTACCTTATCTTGTGTTGGCAATAAAAGTCTTATTTGCCCACGCATTCTTTTTTTACTTCTTCTTTTATTAGTCTAAATTGGACAAGATCTTGGAGGTCGTGTTCATAAAGAAGTTCAAGAACTCTTCTTGGTTCTCTGTACAGGGATCCTTTGTCCTTTCCAATACAATTTGGTATATGGGAGTCATGTTGGTGATTGCAGAGATACAACAGTTTTGACATCAGGAGGCGTTTTATTCGTTTATTTATGTTCTGTAGATGGACAGAAATGCCCGAAAGCTTGACACTACATTAATAAAATGAAATAAAATTTGTTTATTTTTTCTTTAATATTTTTATGTACTCTTCTACCTAATATTCAATAATCTCAGGTAGTGTAGTTTTCATTAAAATAGATTGTATGCTACTGTTATATATTTGTATAATATTATTACAGAATTATCATAAGAACTAAAAACATCTCACCCTGATTACATCACACAACAACAACCAAGTCCTTGGTCAAAAACATTTATACATATTATATATCACAATTTTAAAATCAAGTTATCTTTTTCAGAAATGAATTAATATTTTTCTTTGACAAGATTAACTAGATCCTCTTTTCTGTTGCTACCAATAAATTTGAAGATTGCAAAATTTGTCTTTTTTATCGCTATGCTATTTGAATATACATTTGCATTAATAAGGAGAACTAAAAAAAGGTTTTGCACATGTGCCAAAAAACAATTTCCCCCGTGAACATTTCCCTGTACATCTGCACAAAGAAGATATTATGTTAGCGTGCAAGCTTGACAAGGAAGTCCCCTGTTGGCAACGTTCCTGGCAGCTTCAGATGATTCATTCTCACTGAACATGACTACAGCCACTGACGGCAAAACTAGGTGGGTATCATCCCGAGCCTTCAATCTCTTTTGAAAAGCTTTTATTATTATTTTTTTGAATCATATAACTATCTTTTTGAAAATAGAGCAATCCATATTTAATTCATTAGATAATAAAAAGGCATATATTGGATTTAATAAAATATTTATTTTGCCAATATTTCGGCTGGGTGAACGCCAACCTTTATCGAGGCATTACATCTTTGTATACACAAACTCAGCGCCGCATAGTGTTATAATAAAATTTGGGGGGGGGGGATATAACTATCTATAATTAAAAAGGCATATATTGGATCAAAATATCATTTATTTTACCAATATTTCAGTTGGCTGAACGCCAACCTTTATCAAGGTGTTATAACATTTGTTGACACACTTTAAATTGTTATAATACCTTGATAAAGGTTGGCGTTCAGCCAACTGAAATATTGGTAAAATAAATTATATTTTGATCCAATATATGCCGTTTTGATTAAAGATTTATTTATGGATTGCTCCAAAAATTAACTCTCTATGTATAATTGTATCACATCATCCTGATTAGTTATTAAAATTAATCATGGTTATATGAGTAATAGTTACTTAGAAATTATTATAAAAAGAAAGAATAAATAATATTAAGGTGAAGGGTTTAAGTTAATTTTGATTTTCGCAAGTTTTCGAGTTGAAGAACAGAAATTTTGCTCGAAAACTTGCGAAAATCAAAATTAAAAGAAACCCTTCACCTTAATATTATTTATTCTTTCTTTTTTAGAATCATGGTTATATTGTAATGTAATGGAATCTTGCTCAAAATGATTCAATTACAATGAAACCTGGTTACAATGTAAAGTATTACCGCTCAACACTGCTGAACGGAGTCAAAGAGAAAATATTTGAATCATGATACATGTTTAAAACATAAAAGAAGATTTATGGCCAGTATGTATTGCATAAAGTAATGCATTTTTAATACGTTACTTTTCATCAGAATGGAATTGTATTGCATAATGTATTTGTAATGCGTTACCTTTCAGCAAAATTCAATTGCATTACAATATGTTCATGATTATTTAGTAATGCATTAATTTCAGCAAACTACAATTGCATTACAATGTTGTATCCGTGATTACTTTGTAAGGCGTTACTTTATAGTAAAATGAAATTGCATAACAATGTAATCATGATTACTTTGTAAAGCGTTATTTAAAGAAAATTTAAATACATTACAATGATTTATTTTCCATACACAGACTTTAGCTTCGAGTAAATTACAGTGGTTGAAATGCCTGGCCAGGCAGCCTCTATCTTTACAATCATCCTGATTACCCCATGTTAATTATTAATTATTTAATTAAATAAAATAACCGTTAGCACATAAATATTCCAGATTTATTTGATAGGGGAAAGCAAGAAAGAAAAAAAAAAGATTCATTGAATATTGTTTTAAGTCAATTTATTTTCTTATTTTCTCGATTTCTGATTAAATGGAATATGCAGTTATTAATAATAGAAAGATGAACTAAATTTTATCACAATTATTTTATAGTTAATCATGAAAATGAGAAGTAATTCTTTAGCAATTTAATAGAAATTGTGTGTATAACGCGCATTCAAGTTCTATTTTCTCTTTCATTAGAACCAAATAATTATATACCTTTATTATGATCTTAGTTAATTTTCAATAAAAAATATCGGGATTTTTATTTGAAAATTTAGTTATTATATATAAAATGTTAGAAAGAGAATATAAATATATATATATATATATACGAAAAAATAATTGACTGAATCTTCTTTTATGTTTTAAAAGTATAGTGATTCAAACTCCTTTATCTTTGAATCCATTCTTAGGCAGTGTTGGGCGGTGATGCATTACATTGTAGTTTGCTTATTTTGTAATGCGCATTAATTTTCAGCAAAGTACAATTGCATTACGATGTGATCATGATTAATTTGTGATGCACTACTTTTCAGCAAAATGTAATTGCATTATAATGTAATCATGCTTTGTAATGCGTTACCTCTTTCAGCAAAATGAAATTGCATAACCATTTAATCATGATTGCTTTGTAATACGTTACTTTTCAGCAATTGCATTAAAGTATAATAATGATTAGTTTGTAATGCGTTACTTTTCATCAAGAGGTAATTGTATTACAATGTAATCATGCTTTATAATGCGTTACCTCTTTCAGCAAAATTGAATTGCATTATAATGTAATCATGCTTTGTAATGCGTTACCTCTTTCAGCAAAATGTAATGGCATTACAATTCAATCATGATTGCTTTGTAATACGTTACTTTTCAGCAAGAGGTAATTGAATTACAATGTAATCATGATTACTTTGTAAGGCATTACTTTTTCTGAAAAGTAATGCCTGAATTTGTGCAGTAGAACCTCTCTGTAAAGAACACCTAATTGCATAGCCAAAGTGTCCTTTAGGGAGAGGTGTCCTCTTAGCAGAGAATTGATAAATAGTAAAGAGGTGTCCTCTAGGTGAGTGTCCTGTCATTTAAAAAAAGTTTATAACAGCTTTTAAATGAAAGAGAAAAAGAAGCCGGATCATTCAAATAGTTGAAATGTATTTTCCGAATTATTTCGAGATGTATACCTTTGAGAACACGCAAAATATTGAAACAATTTGCTCGCTTTTAATAAAATAAATAACACACAGAACCAAATTTCAGGATATTTATTGAACATTCCAAGTTATTTTTCTTTGAATCTCTAATTCTATATATATATATATATATATTGTATTTAGTGTTCTCTATTTGACATTCTATCTTGGCATTCCAACCTTTCTTCATATTTAGTACATTTTGTGGTTTAATTTTTAGAATTTGTTGGGTTGTATTTCAAGTATCTAATATTATTTTTTATTTATATATTTTTTTACTTAGCGACATATTTCCATATGATTTGGTTAATAAATAATGCACAATCGGTAAAACGTTTAAAAATGATTCACAATACCTTTTCTTGAGGAAAGAAGAATTTATTTCAAGAGTGTCCATGAATATCAGATCTTCTTGGTCTCAACTTTACTGGCGATGGCTTTTTTGGGTAAATTTCATTGATTGGTGCCTTGAAGAAGGATAATAATTATAAATCCAAGTCTCAACACATGTTATTACACCTTCAAACACCTGAGATGGTTCTCCTGAAAAAATCTCCATGAGGTCTGAATAAATCTCTTTTCGAATTGGCATAATATTTCGTGTTACAAGTTTTGACACCCATTTGGATAATAATTTTCGATATCGAATATCACTTCCTTCAGAATTTTTCCCCATTATTTGATAAGTCGACATTGTGTCCGATTATTCTTTATCAATTCCTCCGTTAGAGTCAAATGTTGGTCCGTCAATACAGAGGTGCCTGGCTTTTCTTTCTCTCTAATATAAATATCTCTAGTCCGGAAGCACTGAATACATCTTTGTATTGTGCTTCTTTCCATGGATTCATACACAGACTTTAGCTTCGAGTGAATTACAATGGCTGAAATGTCTTCGGACTTAAACAGAAACTCCATCACCGACCGTTATCGGATTCTTGTGTTTACTTCAGGCTGCATAGATGAAAATACCTTAATTCTGTTTGCAGATATGAAAAGAGAAATGTTTATTTAATCATTATTTTTATGATCATAATTATTTTTAAAAAAATATATAGGTCATTTTGCATTACTCATTAACCGGCCCTTGTATTTGCATAAAGAGCTTGAAGTATTCTATGGAAATTTCCTAGGTATTCGATCAGGTATTTCTCTATATATTATTCTAAAAATCATTTCGTACTTTTCCTATAACACATCAAGATTTCTTTTATGCCATCTTTTATTTTATGTACTGTACTATCCGTAATATCTTTCTAATATACAGTAAAACCTCCCTGTAAAAGACAACACCTAATTGCAGTGCCAAAGTGTCCTTTAGGGAGAGATGTCCTATTACCAGAGAGTTGCTAAATTGTAAAAATGGGAATTTTGCAAATGAAAACTGTCCCTTATAGAGAGGTGTCCTCTAGCGCGAGTGTTTCCTCCTGGAAGTTCTACTGTATATACCTTTTTTTTCTATAGAAAATTTTAAAATATGACAAAAATATATATAAATATAAAAAACTTTTATATATTGTGAAAATAGTACAAATGTGTGATATTGTACTGGGATAAAGTTCATAAATTAAGAAAAAGGCATCTCCTTATCGTACAACTGTAAGTTGCTGACGGCTTGCGCCATTAGAATAAATATAAACTATAACGAGTTTACAAAGTGGGAAGAGGAGCTTCTTTTTATTAGCATGCACATAAGCTTTCGGACACATCGTCCTTCATCAGATAAGGTATTAGCATGCACAGAAGCTCCTCTTCCCACTTTGTAAACTCGTTATTAACTTTTAGTGAAGAGCAGTTCTACTTAAATATAAACTATGTTACCCTTATTTTTCCAGAAGTTAATGAATTCCTTGCTTATTTGTCTCCTTTTCTCGGCGTCCTTCTGCATCTACAACGCCAATTAATTTCGGCATTGAAGCTATGCCAAAAGACGGAGTACAGTATGTAAAGTAGTTGATCCCTCATAGTGCAGCCTTTTGTCGTTATTATATCGTACTTTACATCTACATCAAGAATTATAATAGCTAAAGTATTATTTGTAATTCATGTAGCTTTGGTTAGAATATTATAACCTGAGTACAGTATGTGAAGTAATTAGTACCTCGTAGTGCAGAATTTTGTCGTTATTATAAAGTACTTAATATCTACATCAGGAATTAGACTAACTGAAGTATTATTTGTAATTCTCCTGTAACTTTGGTTAGATTATTATAACCGGAGTACAGTATGTAAATTAATTGGCATCTCGTAGTACAGAATTTTCTCGTTATTATATCGTACTTTCTCTACATCAGGATTTATACTAACTGAAGTATTGTAATTCCTGTAGCTTTGGTTACATTATTATAACAGGAGTACAGTATGTAAAGTAATTGGTACCTCGTAGTGTAGATTTTGTCGTTATTATAAAATACTTCATATCTACATCAGGAATTAGACTAACTGAAGTATTATTTGTAATTCCTGTAGCTTTGGTTACATTATTATAACAGGAGTAAACATCTGTAGTAATTGGTACCTCGTAGTGCAGAATTTTGTCGTTATTTTAAAATACTTTATATATCTATATCAGGAATTATAATATCTGAAGTATGACTTGTAATTCTCCTGTAGCTTTGGTTAGATTAATATTTTTTCGTTTTGTATCTTCAATAGCGTTTTGACATTTTTTGAGAGTATGTAGTGATTTATCCGAAAATATTGCTACGTGGAAAATTAGTAAAGATAAAACTTCAGAATGATACAACAATATATTTAAGACAAGAACAAACTATGAATGATAAAAGAAAAGATAAGCAATGAAGTTTACAGAGTAGCAAAATATAAACATCAAAAATGATACTCTGTTAATAAAATATTAAATACTTTGTTACAATATCGCGTGTTGAACATTTTATTATTTTTTGGTCAAATTTTAATATTCCTAAAAATATAGAAAAAATATTGTACCGTATATGATATATAGGCAAAAAAATAATCCTATAAGTTTTGAAATCTGTACAACACCTCCCTATATATCTTGTTGACAGTGAATATTTTCTGTATGCTGTTGTTTTTGTACATCTATATATATAAAATCAATGTTAGTATGTTTGTTTGTTTGTATGTCCGGTATACAAATTCCTAGTAGTTCACTAATTCAAACTAAAATTTTCATACATAGGTAAAAATATACGGGGAAGACGATGGGCTATTTTAAAAAATATATAAATCAATTATTAAAACTTTATATTCAAATTATTCAACTTAGCTCACGAACAGCGCCCTCTATCAAAGATTAGATTAAATTATGCTGATGCAAACAAATATATAATGCTAATGACAAACAATTATTTAAAAAAAATCTTATCTAAATATATATCACTCGGGTAGATATGCACACGGGTCAATCCAGGGGCGAAGCCCGGGTCACCCGTCTAGTATTTAATAATTGTAAAACATAATTAATAGAATTTCACTATAACATAAGATTAATGTTATATATTATATTCTAAATATTATGTTATGGAGTGAGAGAGTGAATAAAAACTATGTTGAGATTGAAACTACTTTATTACAATGTCCATATAAGATTATATAAGGTTAAATACAGAATAAATATAAATATGAATAAATATGATTATATAATGATAAATATATGAATGAATAGATATAAATATATAAAGTAATTGATAAATAAATATACATATATAAACTATGTTGAGTATCAAAATATTACCTGAAAAAGAGTATGGTAAAATTAATATTCTTTTTATTAACTTAACGGTTTACAAATTTCGCTTTAATTCAAAATATGAAGCGTTAAAACTTTCCAGAAGACTAAAAGATGACAGCATTGAGGTAGATTACTCAACTAGGAAAGTATTTCTCTTATTTCTCTATGAACAAAGTACATTAAACGCAATCGCTCAAATTTATACAGAGATGTCTATCGGATGAAAAAAGACTTCTGATGTTGTTGCCGTGTCCTTCATTGGAAAATGAACCAGGATATACAGATGAATCCCAGGAATGGTTATTGGATCTGTAAAAAACCCTCAGAAAAACCTGTTATGATGAATTATAATGGACACGATATCCTGGGCATCCGTTATGGTCCTTGGCGTCATCAGCAGTGAAGGTGGCATCATTCCCCTATACCTCTTGGAGCAGAGTCTCAAGAACCATTTCATGGAGACCGTCGTGAAACCTTGGATTGACAAAACACCGCAGGAAGATATCCCAGTAGGACACCTTAGACCAGAATTTGGTCAAATATTCCAAGGGTCCTGGGGGGACTGGTGAGGTCGGACTTATCTTCCTTTACCCCTTCAAAAAAAAAAAAAAATACTTCTCACATATGGAATGTCTTTCTCCCGAATTTCATGATCTTCTAATTTCGCTGAAAAACTTGAGGAAAATAGCTGAATTCTAGATATTCTGTTTACAATTTGGTCCTTATCTTCAAAAAGGATTGAAGCGAACTGTGTTGTTTAAAGAAAATCTGAATAGTTTTATTCGGAATCTTTTAAATCTGTGGAGAGTTGCTGTGAGATGGGATAGAAGTTTGGTAGGGCATGGCTACTCAGTGATGAATTATATATGAAGATTGGATTAGTTTAATTTGAACTAACTCTGGGGCCATACACATCCCCCTCTTTAAACAAATAAAAATGTATATACATATTTTCTTTAATTCTTTATATACATAGACATATTTAACACAAAGTGTAACCATACATCTTCTCTTCTTCTTCTTTCTTATCTCCACTCAATCATATTAGGATATATGTTTGACAACCATCATGACTGAGTGAAGTAGAATGCGTCTACCTTTGTCATTATGACTGGGAGCACTACTCAGTAGCAGGCCGACTTAGCTCCACAAGAAATGGCCGCCTCTGACATGAGGAACAGACACCATGTGCAGCTGCTCCTAACATGGAGTACAAACGTTGCCCATACTGTATCCCTGGATTAGGAGCCCTTACAAGGTACTATCAGCCGGGCTAGCTGAGCTCAGGTTATGCGTATACAGTTTGTCAATGAATAATAATCGGAAACACTAAATTCAAACAGCTATCATTGTTTCTCTGCAAGTCGTAATGAGCCAAAGAGATAATAGAATTTATTAAGCTTCCAAAAACCACTGTTTATAGTACCATGAAGTAATTTGATTCAGCAGCCATTGGCAAAAAGGGAACGCCTGCAATGGAAAATTACGTCAATCAGCCATGGTAAGAGATTTGGCATGATGTCAAAGAGAAGATTGATGGAGATACTGAAGAGAACATAAGGACCATAGCCAAGGAAACTGGCCTTACGCCTATAGAAAATATCAGAACTGTGTAATATGATCTTGGTTTCAAGTCCTATGCACTCTAAAATGTCAGTTGTTGATTGAGACTATCAATAAAAACAGAAAAGGAAATGCTGCTGACATCTTCAATCTGAATCACGACTCTTATGACATGCTGAGGTTCTTTTCTGATGAAAATTAGACTTTTGTCTTTTTTCTTCCATATAAAATATCTTCAACCAGGACATACAAGTGAATCTCAGAAAAGATAGTTGGATCTGTGAAGACCCTTAAGAGATACCTGTTATGATGAAGCAATAGCAGCTATCAGAGACTGGCTCACAGAACAAATATCGCAGATCTCTGATCATGTAGCAATAATCTATGAAGTACATACAACTGATAATTTCACCACAGCTACTAATTATTCCACATGGAAATTCAGTGAAGAAAAGGCGAACTGGTCAAATTTTGGCCAGAATTTGAATAAAATAGATCAAAATAATATTGAAAACCTTTTAGATACAGCAAATACAAGGAAAGACGTCGATAGAGCGGTAAAATAACTTTCGAACACGCTCATTGAAGCAGCGTATAATACTCTAAAACTAAGAAAAAACAAACAAATAAAAACAACATAAACAGATGGTGGAACGCGGACTTGACACGCCTTGAGAGCTATTGTAAATGCCTCCGTAACTCCTATTATCGGGCAAAAAATCCCTCTATCCATATTCAACAACAGTATAAAAGTGCAAGAAACAAATACGTCAGGGAAATAAATAAGGCTAAAAGAATGTCTTGGAGGTTTTTCTTAGAGGATATCAAATCAAAAAACCCATATGGAAATTTATACAGGGTATACAAAAATATTAAAAACGGTTCTAACCGAAAGGGAATTTTGGAAATCTTAGAAGTGAATAAAGATGAAGAACGATTCCAGAAGACAGTAGAACTTTTGAACAACCTTTTCCCCGATGATAGAGATAATGAAGACACAACCTTCCACAAAAACATAAGGAACTATACTCTAGGATTTCATAATAAAGAAAATATAATAATAACACCCAATGAAGTAAATGGAATAATTGATGAACTAAACTCAAAGAAAACGCCTGGAATTGATAATATTTCTAACAATACGATAAAACATACTAAACAACTAATAGTTCCAATACTGGTGAAACTTTTTCAAAAATGCTTAGATTTAAATTATTATCCGAATGAATGGAAAGAATCTGAGGTAATAATTATTCCCAAACCAGGTAAAACAGACATGAAAATTTATAAAAGCTACAGACCCATTTGTCTCAACTCAAACATTTCCAAAATATTTGAAAAAATAATTAACAACAAACTAATAAAATTTTATGAAGACTCGAATCTGCTTAACAATCGTCAACATGGATTTAGAAGATCAAGATCTACTATCTCTGCATTAAATGAAATTGTCAAAATAGCTCTAGAACATAAAAACAAAGAATATACAGCTATAATCGCAGTTGATATAAGTGGAACGTTCGACAATGCATGGTGGCCGATGGTGCTGAAAAGACTAGATGAGGACAACGTTCCAGCTTCAATAATAAAACTACTACAGTCTTTTCTTAATAATAGAAGAGTGAGATTTAGATACTCATCAAATGAAACCCATAAAAAATTAAGCAAGGGATGTCCACAGGGTGGGCCTATATCCCATACAATATGGAATATTATTCTAAACGATTTATTAAATAACTATTCAGAACCAAACAGTGAAATCATTGCTTATGCGGATGATATAACTGTGATATGTTGGGGAAACAACTTGACAGAACTTCGGAATACAACAGGAAAGGTCATGGAGAGAATATTAGACTGGTGTGGGAACAATAAGTTGACCGTATCTGAAGAGAAAACGAAAATCTTATACTTGTTTAATAGCAAAATAGCTGCAAAAATTCCGAACACTATCACTGCCAATCGGGTGGAAAAACTGAAGATTATGGAAATAACTTTTAAAAATCATAGAAATAAAAACAAATTGGATTTTGTGTGCCCCATATTGATGAGATTATTACTAAGACAAATAGAGCTAGTGGATACCTAATTGGATTAACCGGGAAATCATGGGGACTGGACAGTAAAAGAAGAATAGAACTCTATAAGACACTGTTTCGAAATTCACTAACTTATGGTTCCACGATCTGGTACAACTTTATACCCAAAAAAAGTCAAAGATAAATTAAACCCTCTGCAGTACAAAATTTTGAAGCACAGTACACAGGTTTATAATTCAACATCTTCAAACTGTACTCATATTGTTGCTAGAACACCAAAGCTCACGGATTTTATTGAAACAAATATACTAAAAATAAATATTGGATACAAAAAAAATCAGATCCAACTAAAAGAAAAATGATATCTAATTTTATAAACCAGAAATTTGAGATATACTATGGAGGTGCCAATGATAATTTCAAGGGATTCTTCGATACTTCAAGAATTCCTAACTATGTTCAACCCAACTTCTATAACGTTCAATTTTTTACTGGACATGGTGACTTCAACACATATTTGTTTAGAATTGGCAAAATTGGTTCACCTGCATGCACTTGTGGAAACGAACAACAAACCCCTGAACACCTTCTGATAAACTGTCCATTAACTTCTGATCTAAGGGAAGAAAACCAACTTTACCTGACTAATACAAAACAAGCTGCTTGCAATAAAGACCAATACATCAAGTTTAATAGATTCTGCAGGATGTATATTTTGAGGCGAAAGTGTTGACTGTACATATTTCAAGTTACTACTTATAATTACTATATGTAAAATTTGACATCGAACGTTTAATTTTAATGATTTCCAATGTTCAATTGTACTAATTGTATATAATTTAAAATATACACGCAATTATCCAAATTGTGGATATGGCGTGTCTCTCCCAACTGTTAAATAAATAAATTAATTAACACGGTATTCCCTGCATCCGTTTTAGTCCTTGCCACATCAGCAGTGAAGGTGATATCATTTTCTTCCACCTCTTGGAGCAGAGTCTCAGGATAGAAGCTGACACTAAGAACCATGTCAGTATCTACAGAGCAGGAGGAACAAGCGCCCGTTTTGTCCTCCCAAGAGAACAACTTTGATTTCCAGACTAAGTCTGGTCATCTACGGACAATGACTTTCCAGAATGGTTGCAAGGTTTTCCTACTATGTACTAAGTGTCAACCTGCAACCCCAAAACACATTACTGACTGTATTGACTAATAATGAGCTCAACTCATCCCCAGAAGACACCATCAACAAGCTCTACAAGCTTGATACCCTAATATGATTGAGTGGAGATAAGAAATAAAAAGAAGAAAACCATGCCATGGAGACCGTCGTGAAGTCTTGGATGAAGATGGAACCGCAGTAAGGTCTACCAATAGGACTCTCAGCTACGACCAAAAATACTACTCAAGTTGAAGGTTCAATTGTAGCAGGAACGGTAGCCAATAACGTAATAAATCCAGCTTCATATAGAATCCTTAGTGCGAGCTACCATTCTAATCAACATCTCATGTAAATGTAAACAGTGTGCGCTATTTTTACATAAACCCAAAAATGTGTCTGATTGAAAAAGAGAGAAAAAAAACAGCGAAAAGCGCTTCACATGGGATTCCGTCTCAAAAGGGGGTTCTTGTAACTTCTATACGAGTATATATAAAAACTACATCTGGAAGTATAAAACATGCCCTTGTCTTGCGTCAGCTGAATTTCGTGTCTACCCCTTATTTACATATTGGCTATTTTTGTCTACTTCTTGTATACCTATTATCTACTTCCTATGTTCTTCTTGGCTATTTCATTTTCATACTTATATTTTCCATTTGATGCATATAAACATATTAGGAAAACGGCATCTCCTGATCTTGCAACTAAAAGTTGCTGATGGCATGCGCCATCTATCGGAATAAATATCAACTATTCGTTGATTTTTAATTTTTCCATAATCAGCCAAATATCCATTCTAGATGAAAAGCTAACCACGTACGCGTTTCTGTCTATTAAAATTATCCATTAAAATAACTTATACCCATAATAATAATATACTTTTATTTGCGATCGAACGTTGTGGCCCACTAACGTATTACATCCCAAACACGATGCGACGCCAGACATCTCTTACTTGAGCTCGATGTACCATCTCGGCGACCATTAAGCCAGTGAGTTCCTTTAATTGGTCCACAAAGTATGTCGGTGGGCGTCCAGCTATGTGTCGCCCAGATGTCTTTCCAGTCAGTATGGTGTACTCCATTCCCCTGTGATGTGACAGAAGAATCTCGAACAATTCCGCTGTACAGAAGTCGGTCATCTTCCGAAATCAATAGTTGTGACAGTATCGATGTCCTACGTGTTGTCCAAGGTATAACTTATAACCATGAAATCACAATTTTATTGTTCAGTTTCAGCTTGCTGAAATTTGTCATTATATTAACGAATCAATTCTCGAAAGTGTTTGTGTGTCAGCTTCCTGCTAGCAGGCCAAACGAGCGTAAAGCGGCGCAGACGACTATAACCTTGTCTCCCACCTGCTAGATCTACCGCCATATGAGATTACGCAATTAATTGCACGTTAGCCTGAGAGAAGTTTGAACGATTATAGATATTAAAAAGTTACTTCTGGAGCGGACATATAATAAAGTCCTGATCGCCTCACCCAAATATTTTGAGAATTCTTCTTAATTTAAGAACATTTTACTAAGTACTAATCCCCTATCTCAATTAAATAAATATCAAAGATCCTTTCGGGCATAATTTTCTCTAATAGTTTTATTATTTGAGCCTAGCGAAGGAAGGACGAAAACAGGCACTGGAAACCAGTTCAATAACATTGGAAGACGCAAATACAATAGCAAAACTCATTACAAAAACCAAAATACCCCAGCCCATATGCAACCTCAACATTAATAAAGAATTAACAACAACAATTTAAAGAATCAGAACAGATAATTTTTTTTTTTGCTTATCCCTAGTACACGTGGTACAGGCCATGATAATCATGGTGGGTAGTTAGCGACTGCTTTTACTGTAAGTGCACCACATGTCTACACATGTGAAAAGCAGTTCGACTTTGCACTTACTAATGCCAGAGCCCCGTTTGGTTACTTGCACTCGCTGGTGAGGTTGGACTTTTGCAAGAATCGGGGGCCATTGGAGCATTTTTTTTCTTTTAAACAGAAAAAAGTGTCCAATGCGGGTTCGAACCCGGGTCCTAGTGGTCGAAAACCAAACGGTTTAACCAGCCTTCCACCGACCCCCACAGATAATTTTAAAGAAATGAAGATAAACTCAGACATGACTAGATCCTACAAGAACTGCAATAACTGTTACAACACCCAACTCACTCTGGACCATATATACAGTTGCCCGGCCATCCTTGCAGCCTTCTATATGGCAGACATCAATCCAGAAGAGGACATACATACGGACAAGACACCTCAGTTGGCCGGTATTGTGATCAGGGTGCATGGACCGATCTGATCTGCTCCATGGCAAGATAAAATCAACACTTGAACTCACAAGATATCAGAGCTATAAGCCCTTCTACGGGAGAACAACCAACTAAATAAACGTGTAAGATATATATCCTATTTGGATATATTCCATTTGGACAAGCGCATGACGTGTCAAAGCCGATTTATAAGCTTGGTTCCTTTGTTAAATCTTGTCGTTAAACATTATAAATATTTATTGATATATTTAGAATATTCACCTAAAAATAATAATATAAACTTATTTTACTAATTTTCTAATATATATATTAGAGTAATTTAGAAAGAGGTTATGTAAAATATATAATAAATTATTTAGATAATAAAAGGCATATATTGGATTGAATAAAATATTTATTTGTATATTTATATTTTTTATTATCTAAAAATTTAAATATGGATTGCTCTATATTCAGAACGATAATAATTTATGATTCACAGCTTTTGAATACTAATTATAGTTTGAACAACGAGTCAGAACAAAAAGCTATATAATTCTGTATTAAATAATATCTTTAGGAAAATTTCAAAATTTATATATTCGTTAGTTAATTCAAACATAAAAGGTTTGTTATATACTTATTTATACTTGTGTATATGCATAAAATATATGTGCATTATATATGTATATATATATACCAGATGGCGCTCTGCCTTCTGTAAAGCACATGTGCTCCTGGTCAGGATATGCCATTTTTATATTGATTTCAACACCTGATCTTTTTATCTTTTATTTTTTTATTTCGTTTTTTAATATGTATATATATATATACATAAAATAAGTAAATAAAATATAATAGGGAAAATAAAGAAAAACACCAGTATAGCTTCGGCCGTTACACGTCATGTGCTGGGTAGTAAAAGGAATAAGTGAAGAGATAGGTGTGTAGAAAAAGCAAAGACAAAACCATGATAATAAACCATGATAGATAGTGCAAGCCATCAGCAACTTTCAGTTGCACGATAAGGATAGACCGTTTTTTATTTCCTTAATATATACAAGAGATTAAATTCTTCCAAAACAAATCAGAACCAATTAAATCTCAATAACCGGAAGTAATTTCTAGGAAGTTGGCAGTGTCAGCCGTTTGGACGGGGTGACCTTGATGGTTGAGTCAGACGATTGTGTTCCAACGGCTATTTTTGACACCACCTGCAACCCGGCTGGTTTGATGTGTGTGTCTGTTCAACACTGATAACTCTTTTCAAAGAAAAATATTTTATAGTATCTTATAATGTGCAAGACCTATATCCCATATATACCTGTTACAACACCCAACTCACACCAGACCACATATACAGTTGCCCGGCCATCCTTGCAGCCCTCTATAGGGCAGGGCAAACATCAATCCAGAAGACGACATCCATACGGATAAGGCACCTTTGTTGGTTGGTATTGTGATCAGGGTGTATGTACCGATCTGATCTGCTCCATAGCAAGACACTACCATTTATCCCATATGCTTTTGATATTATTAAATATAAAAACCCCGCCCAGAAGTCCAACCTATCTTCTGCGTGGCGGGCGAGAGAAGCAGCACAAGTAAGTAAGTGACTACCCTGTAGGGTAATGCACAGTGTCGTGAGCCCCGAGCCGCTACGGTAACCGTGAACAGGGAACTCTGAAATGTGGCTGACTAACGAGGCAATGGCACTCCCTTTCCATGGAGCAACACAATCAGAATTGGACAAGACATTACCACCACAAATATAAAAACATGTATAAAATTAGATAGTAAAAAGACATATATTGGATTGAATAAAAGATTTATTTGCCAATATTTCGGTTGGCTGAACGCCAACCTTTATCGAGGCATTGCATTTTTGTATACACAAACTCAGCGCCGCATAGTGTTATAACACTGCGACGCTGAGTTTGTGTATACAATAATGTAATGCCTTGATAAAGATTGGCGTTCAGCCGACCGAAATATTGGCAAATAAATATTTTATTCAATCCAATATATACCTTTTTATTATCTAATGATTTGAGTATGGATTGCTCTATTTTCAGAATATATATAATTGTAACTTTGAAGTATTTGACACTCTAGATATTGTTATTTATTAACGTGGAATGTGTTCCAGGGGCTGTTGGCATCACATGAGCCAAACCAAGCGATGTCTGGTGTACGCCATTGTACTGCTGAGCGTCGTCATAATCATGCTGGCTATCTACATTGGCATCACTGCTACCAAGCGTAGTAAGTTTGGACCATGTTTGGCTCAAAGCTTTTACTTTTTTATCCTACATTTTAAAACAAAATTTCTATTCAAAATACAGTCATGGACAAAACTTAATAAAGCGGAAATTCTATAATATTTCCGTTTGTCTGTTTATTTTTTTAAGGAGACAAAGGTAAAAGAGACAGAGGTGTGTGTCTTCAATAAAGGTCAGTATGTATCAAATGTATTTTTCAGAGTTTTTGTCTGAATTACGAAATATATATATATATTAGATAATAAAAGGCATATATTGGATTTAATAAAATATTTATTTTGCCAATATTTCGGCTGGCTGAACGCCAACCTTTATCGAGGCATTACATTTTTGTATACACAAACTCAATAAATCAATGCCTCGATAAAGGTTGGCGTTCAGCCAGCCGAAATATTGGCAAAATAAATATTTTATTAAATCCAATATATGCCTTTTATTATCTAATGAATCAAATATGGATTGCTCTATTTTCAAAACAATATATATATATATTTATATATATACACAAAGCTTCTCCACAAAATACACTCATGGACAAAACTTAAGATAGCGGAGAGTTTCTAATA
Organism: Cordylochernes scorpioides; assembly: GCA_030710605.1. Classification (NCBI taxonomy): domain Eukaryota; kingdom Metazoa; phylum Arthropoda; class Arachnida; order Pseudoscorpiones; family Chernetidae; genus Cordylochernes; species Cordylochernes scorpioides. The sequence goes on along the minus strand of CP092865.1, from coordinate 119,250,276 downwards.
TCGTCGTTTGTCTGTTTATTATTATTATTTTTTAAGGAAACAGAGGCAATTTTGTTCACACTTGGTTATCTGGTGTCTTCAATAAAGGACACTGTGTATCAAATATCTTTGAGGTTTTACTGAATACCGATATACACACACAAAGCATTTATTAAGGCATCAGTCTTTCAAGATTCTTTTCTCTTATTGCCGTCTTGAAACGATATCCTCACGATGATCAATCATCATCATGTAATGAAGGAGAAAACGATGAATCTAAGTTATTTTTCCTGCTTACTGCTTTGTAAAAGTTGTATAGGGACAGAGCAACCATTCAACAAATCCCTATATTCATACTAAAAGGTACAACTTCCTCAAGTTTTGTCCATGAGTGTAGATAACCCGATTAATCAGAGATTTTTTCAGGATAAAAAGATTGTTATTTATTTTAAGATCTTTCATTTGATTTTGTGTTTATATGGAAAATGTTGAAGGCTATTATCAGAACATAGTCTCGAAGACAGAAATACTATATTTAGAAAAACCTCCATATCATCTCAATAAAACAGCATCAGCAGTAAAATTGTTTACCCTCTCACAGCAGCATATACATATCACATGACAACGTGATAGATAAATAGCAAATATTATAGATAAAATGTATAAAAGAGAGCACACAATATTCAAATCAAAACTGATAGACTTGTGGCCAGTCGCGTGTAAGGGCTTTACAAGCATATTGCCACGTGGAAAATTAGGGAAGACAAAAACTTCAGGAGGAGACAACAATTTATTTCAGGCAAGAACACACTATGAGTGGTAAACAAAAGATAAGCCACGAGGGAAATTTACAGAGTTGCTAAAAATATATACATAAAAAATGACCACTCTGTTAATAAAAATAATAAAATTAATAAATATTTGTTACAATAATTATTTTGAATGAATATACTTAGGAGAGAGAGAGAGATTGAGATTTTTTTGGTGAAAATCAACAACAAAAAACACTGAAATAATATTTTAAAAATTTGCAAAATATTTCCACTAATGGGAATTACTCAATATATATATATATATATATATATATCCTTTAATTTCCTCATAATTCGATAAAAATAATCCCTTGAATCATTATCAAAATAAAAGCATTAACCCTCCAGGGAGAAGTTTATTTTAAAAATATTTAAAAAATAAACCTTTCCCTGGAGGGTTAATGTTCTTATTTTGTCTTCAATTTCTCATATTCGTATTATATATACAGCCAGTTGAAGGATGCTATCGTCCGAATGTTTGCCAAGCTTATATATTTTTAATAAGGAATCTCAACGCCGTTAGCTTCTATTCCTTCTTACAAGTTATCTATTTCCCAATTCAGAAACAGATTTTAATAAAAGAGGAGAGAGATCTGTGGATTTCTATTTATATTGTCAAGAAGCTCCATCCAGATGGGACACCTGTCAATCATTCCTGGACCCCAGGGGGGACCACAGGTGTGAGGGGTTCTCGGAAGCTGATATGCAAAAAGGGAAACTTGACGGTGGCTGACGCCGCTCATTATTATTATCTTTACCTTGGGATAAGTTGTTTTTATCACCTGACTCTCTCTCCCTATAAATACCTCTTGTATATAATTTTATTGGAGAACTAAAAGGTAAATACCCACCTTTATAATAAATTAATTATTCCCAAATTTGCTCTTGCTTTATTTATCTCCGTGACAAAATTTTGGCCTCGTGTAATCTATAATGTCAATTGACATTGTTAGAAAGTGACAGAGAAACACACTTTATCCACATGGCTTATTTCCTCTTTCTGTACACACCAAGGTTATTTCTACACTAGACGAATGGCCCGGGCAACGCCCGGGTTTTACCCGAGTGCGAATATATTTTAAAAACGTTGTCGTGGGTGGTCGCTATAGACAGGGTGGTCTGTATAGACAGGTGTATGTATCACACAGCCGATAACAGGGTTGTCTAGAGTGGCCGCTATAGACAGGGTGGTCTGTATAGACAGGTGTATGTATCACACTGCTGATAACAGGGTTGCCTAAGGTGTCCGCTATAGACAGGGTGGTCTGTATAGACAGGTGAATGTAACACACTAATGATAACAGGGTTGCCTAGGGTGACCGCTATAGACAGGGTGGTCTGTATAGACAGGTGGATGTATCACACAGCTGATAACAGGGTTGTCTAGAGTGGCCGCTATAGACAGGTGTATGTATCACACAGCTGATAACAGGGTTTTCTAGAATGGCCGCTATATACAGGGTGGTCTGTATAGACAGGTGGATGTAACACACTGCTGATTACAGGGTTGCCTAAGGTGTCCGCTATAGACAGGGTGGTCTGTATAGACAGGTGGATGTAACACACTGCTGATAACAGGGTTGTCTAGAATGATGCTATAGACAGGTATATGTATCACACAGCTGATAACAGGGTTGTCTAGAGGGGGGCAGGGAGGACACGTTTTCGCCGGCAGCCAATGGGCGCGCATTCTATCCGTGAGCTTCAGAATAAGGCAATTATATAAGTAGACTAGACGAATGGCCCGGGCAATGCCCGGGTTTTACCCGAGTGCGGATATGTTACCCTGTTATCAGCTGTGTGATACATCCACCTGTCTATACAGTCCACCCTGTCTATAGCGGTCACTTAAGGCAACCCTGTTATCATCAGTGTGTTACATTCACCTGTCTATACAGACCACCCTGTCTATAGCGGTCACTTTAGGCAACCCTGTTATCAGCAGTGTGATACATACACCTGTCTATACAGACCACCCTGTCTATAGCGGCCACTCTAGACAACCCTGTTATCAGCTGTGTGATACATACACCTGTCTATACAGACCACCCTGTCTATAGCGACCACCTAAGACAACGTTTTTAAAATATATTCGCACTCGGGTAAAACCCGGGCGTTGCCCGGGCCATTCGTCTAGTAAAAAGATAAAAGGGTTTGGGATTTATGAGCCATCCTGTATATTAAACTTATTTTATACAGTTTTTCAGTGTTAAGGGTATTTCTATGTATTTTCTTCAAGTTTTTAGATTTAGAGAAAGATTTATTTAATGTTATCTGACTCAAAGATGTTACTGTGTGTCCCAGAGCCAGCGGAAATCAAGAATATGTGTGTCACGCGGGACTGCATCGAATCAGGTACTAATTATGGACTAGCTGGGTCTAAACAGGGTTATTCACACACACACAAAAGCCTTTATTAAAACACACTGGTCTTATAGAGTATTCTCCCCGAGATTACAAGATAGATAGGCCTGTGAAAGTGAGGAATATACAGAAGAAGAAAGATTATGTAAGTATGATATATACATACACATACATATATACAACATAACAACAAAAGCCCCCATTAAGACCCAAAGTCTTACAAAACACTCGACTGCAGGATCCAAGAAGCAAAGTAAGAAAGAGATAAAGAAGTGAACAACATCAACAAAAAAATAAAAAATAAAATAAATATATACACACATACACATATTCACTCAATTCAAAGTAACAGTAACGATACCTTTTTATTCACTGCCTTGTAAAACCCACATAGATCCAATGAAAACTTTCTATCTGTTATGTAGTTTGTTAAGATATCCTCAACTGTGTCCGGGAATCTATTATCCTGTTTCGAAATAAATGAAACATGGTTATTCACAGATAAAATAATTACCCATAAAGTATTAACCCGCCATATATACATAGAAAATGGAAGGATTCAGAGAGAATATGGTTTTACGGGCTACCAACCATAGTGGGGGCAATGATATTCTTTATTTATGCCATGGTCTTGGCAAGCTTTTGATATTAGAGGCTTCTTGAGAAATCAAGAAATGGTTAAGGCCAAACTGCCTGAAACGCGTTCGTGGTTGACTTTTCTTGATTTATCAAGAAAATGAGTTGGCCAAATATCAGGGAACAGGTTAAATCAACGTTTATTTGTTTTCTGCAAAACTATATGTAGTTCTTACTGGTCAGGATATACCTCATTAGTTTTTAATATCAACACCTGACCTTTTTTTATTATTTATATTATTTTTTCACTAATATATTTATGTCATTAGATAATAAAAGACATATATTGGATTGAATAAAATATTTATTTGCCAATATTTCGGTTGGCTGAACGCCAACCTTTATCAAGGTATTACATTTTTGTATATACAAACTCAGCGCCGCATAGTGTTATAATATCTCAGTTAAAATAATTTTAAAAAATACAAAGTAGGTGGGGAAAATTTGTGAATGAAAAATATTATGAAAGTTACAATCAGAATAAGTTAAATATCATAATAAAATTTTCATGCACAAATTTCCCTCACCTACTTTGTATTTTTAAAAATTATTTTAACTGTGATATTATAATACAATGCGACTCTGAGTTTGTTTATACAAAAATGTAATACTTTGATAATGGTTGATGTTCAGCCGACCAAAATATTGGCAAATAAATATTTTATTCAATCCAATATATGTCTTTTTACCATCTAATTATATATATACACAAAGCAATAACGCGCCATCTATACATATAAAATTAAAAGGATTTAAAAGCGCGAATGTTTCTTTTATACATAAAACGAACTTCTACTGTCCTTACTGCGATGAAAAAATATATTGGGAGGGCTTGGCTCATCAGTGGTGAACCCTCCCAACGGTTTCGCCAATTTAATCCACCAGACCGCTTCTATATATTTTTTCATCGCAGTAAGGACAGTAGAAGTTCGTTTTATGTATAAAAGAAACATTCGCACTTTTAAATCCTTTTAATTTTATAATTATATATATATATATATTTTTTTTTATATTTGTGGTGGTGGTGTCTTGCCCAATTCTGATTGTGTTGCTCCATTGAAAAGAGGGGTGCCATTGCCTCGTTAGTCAGCCACATTTCAGAGTTCCCTGTTCACGGTTACCGTAGCAGCTCGGGGCTCACGACACCGTACTACAGAACAGTCCCTTACTTGTGCTGCTTCTCCTGCCCGCCAAGTAGAGGAGGACTTCTGGGCAGGGTTTTTATATTTAATGATATCAAAAACATATGGGATAAGTGGTGGTAGCTTGTCCATGGCAAATAAATCTTTTAATCAATCCAATATATGCCTTTATATTATCTAATGATTTAAATATGGATTGCTCTATTTTCAGAACAAATATACCTATGTGTGTGTTGAGTAGCGGACTTGATACGGACCTCAATCAATCCTTCTGTCGACCCTTGCAAAGACTTCTACGAATATTCCTGCGGGAGCTTCACCAAGAACAACCAGCACAACCCACTTGCACAAATATATGGATCATACCACGCCATCATATCTCTCATTGAGGCAGCGACATTGACTGTTAAAAGTAAGATATTACCTCATTTATTTATCTTTATATCTTCTTCCTTTCCTATTTTATAAAACATATATGATAGAAATGTTAAAAAATAGTACAAATTTGATATTTTACTAGTATAAGGTTCATAAATAAATAAAAAAAAACAACATCTCCTTATCGTGAAACTGAAAGTTACTGATGGCTTGTGCCTTCTATGGATGGACAATGGCAATTAAAACAATTTTTATTGACAATGCGAATGCAATAATTGAAAATACGTGGTATTGCTGGAAACTCGCTGGTGATTCTCCACCAAACTCAGGAAGAGGCGCCATATTCATTGTACATAGTATCATGCATATTGTTGCACCAAGTTGCAGCTTCACAGGGTCGTCGACCTTGGTTTCTTCCTTCTTGGTGTTATACACGTTTCTCGAGCGGGTTTCCATATTCAAAGAAAATAAATAAAAGTAAATAAATAAAATTAAATAAAAATAAATTACCTTTTAAAGTTATTGCGTTTATTTATTCTTGTCTTCCTCGTAGGTCGCGATCCGCCGTCTCTCCTCTAGGTCCTCTCTCGCTTCAATAACCAATCAATTATTTATTTAGGTAACCCGGATTCCTGGAGCATACTAAAGTCGCCAACTATCCGGGTTGGTCTTTAGACTTCACGTCTAATGGTGGCAGCAGACATCCAGTTTATTAGGTGTCGCAAGGCTGACTTGTGCTTGGGGATGTTCTGCAGGTCTTCAGGGGCAAATATATTTATTCCTAGGAGGGTGGCTGTTTGGAACCTATGAAGGTGGTAGGCGGGACATCTGAAGAGAAGGTGGTCGACAGTTTGGTCTTCCTCGTGGCAGTGTGGGCAGGTAGGATCGTCTCTAGATAATTTTGCAGCATCGGCTTTGACAAAGCCATGACCTGTGAGGATTGTGGAGGTGGTGCCACAAAATTTTATTTTGGGCAGGATCGCCATGAGCGTGTTTGGGAATGCAGCTATTCTCCTGAGGTTTATTGTGGAGTGATCTGTGACATATAATTCCTTCCAGAGTTGGAGTGAATACTGTTCGCTGCGGGCTCGAACAAACATTTTGGATAGAGTGGAGTAGGATATGGGCAAGTTTGAATCAGCTGCTGCCTTGGCTAATTTATCTGCATGCTCATTGCCTTCTATGCCGCTGTGGCCTCTAACCCAGCAGAGCTGTACGTTTTAATAGTTTAGATTGCGAACTATCTCAGCTATGAGTGAGGTTTTTGGGAGTTCTGGGTTACAAATGGCATGGAGAGCTGCCAGGCAATCAGAAGCGATTGCTGTTGGTTGTCTTTGCATGAGCTGGATCGCTCTAGTTGCGTATAGGATAGTAAGTAATTCTGCCTGGAAGGAGGTGCAAAGATCATGGAGTTTTAGTTGTATTGGAGTGGAGGGGGGTGGCAGACAATCAAGATATATGTACAATAAATATTACAAAAGGAATGAAACTATAAAAAGGAATGATGATAATCTAAATATTCTGTTTTAAATAAATATTAAATACCATAGAATATTTTCAATAAATGTAAGGCGCATTAAAATTGATGTAACAATATATATATAATTATCTTTGGAAAATAATGCAGACTGTGCACTTTTGCATGTATTGTCAAGATGTCAATAAAATTATTTTAATTGTCATCTATGGATAGATATCATGGATAGATGACGCAAGCCATCAGCAACTTTCAGTTGTACGATAAGGAGATGCAATTTTTCTTAATATATTGTAACAAAGTATTTATTATTTTATAAGAAGAGTATTATATATTTTTTTATGTATATATTTTGCTATACTCTGTACACTTCCTTCTTTTTCTTATTTTTTGTTTATCACTCATAGTTTGTTCTTGCCTGAAATAAATTGTTGTCTTATCCCGAAGTTGGTCTTCCCTAATTTTCCACGTGTCATTTTGGTGTAAATGCTGGGTAAGTTAGGGAAGACAAACTGAAGACCGCCGAAAAGATCTAGAGGCCATGGGTGCTGTGATCTACATTTTCGGAGACTGGCTCCAGGATTCCACCGACGTGTCGAAACCAAGACTTCCCTTCAAGATGACGATGTCCCTATAGACGCTAAGACGACAAAGCCGCTCTTCATGCCGCAAGAAAAAGTACGCAAAGGTACTAGGGACAAAGTTCCAAGACTTCGATGGAATCCTTGGCAGAATCACGTCAGATCCATGTCAGTAACTACAATAATTGCTAGCTGTGGGTCACAGCTCCCTTAGGGAAGAAGCTATGTAACAAAGTATTTGTTCGTGTTCGTTTAAAAAAAAAAATAAAGGGTGATCGACTGAAAGGAAAAACAATGGGGGAAATAAATGCACAGAAACACAGTATAATAAAAGGATTTATTTTAAAGATTAAAAACAAAAGGGATAAAAACTATTATACTTATATAAAGAATTAAGGGTAAAAAAAAAACAAGAAAAAAGGTTAAGCTAAATTATACTTATATCTATAGAATTATGTATAAAAAAATAAACAAGGTTAAGCAAAAAAGAAAGTAAAAAAATTAACTAATCTCAGGGAAGGGAGATAAAAATAAATGGCGGGGGGGTGTCGAGCGTTTGTTTACACAGTACCTCGTGGCAGCACCGTCGCAGGCTTGGCTTGGCTTGTCTTGTGCGATGTCCAATTGTCGCGACTCGTTGGTTGTCTAAGTGTCTTTTCCGCTCTCAAGCTGCTGCTTGAGGGATACTCCAATGCGTTCTCTCCGTCCACAAGACGCTGCTTGCAGGATAGCTTGACGTCTTTCCTTCCACAAGACGCTGCTTGCAGGATAGCTTGACGTCTTTCCCTCCACAAGACACTGCTTGCAGGATAGCTTGACGTCTTTCCTTCCACAAGACGCTGCTTGCAGGATAGCTTTTAGACGTCTCTCCGTCTGGCAAGGGAACTCAACTTTCCCCTCCGCTTCTAACAAGGGAATCCTGCCAACTGACCAAAAAAAGAATGAAACATGACGCTCCGTCGTCCCCGAGCTCTCAAAACAACCACTCACATCGCCGGTGTCCACGTGATTTTGCCTTCCCGCTGCTGACCTTTGCCCCCTCGTCTCAGCTGGGGCTATCTATAGATATAGATGTCTTGCTCGTTGTCTCCCTTCACCTAAGACCTTCATTCTATGTACAAAAGGTAAAGTATCTATAAAATAGTTTTAACATTCTCCCACATAATTTTGCTCCGAAAGAAGCCAAAATTAAGTATAAGACAAAAGAGCATATATATACACAATACACACAAGAGTAGATATGCCTATTACATTACATAAAATACACATAAAAGAATACACATATTACACCCTTTTTTTTCTCTACAGGTACTTTCACTAGTCCTTCGAGTCATACCTTGCAGGCTTTCTGATTACCCTACCATATCTATTTCTAGAGTCCCTGGATTCAATATTGTGCCTATTTCCTAAAAATGCTTCAGATAGGGGTTCGGTATTTGAATTGTCCTTTTGAATCGTCTCAACATTCGAGGATATTTCAAGAGGGTGTAAGCGTTGTAGAGCCCTGATCAAGGTTCCTGTGGATGTTTTAACATGGACCACTCTCACTATTCCATCTTTTCCTGGTATGAGATTTACTATTCGCCCTTTAGGCCAAAACATTCTTTTAAGATTTTCTTGCCCGATCAGTACAACATCTCCTACTTTCAACTGTCTTCTATCAATATTTTCGGATTTCTGAATCAGCGTGCCTAAATATTCCTTTAAGAATCTCTGCTTTAATTCTCTCTTCAGTTGACCTAACTCTCTGTATCTAGTGTGCAACATTTCTGGCTTTAAATTTTCAAATTCCGGAAAGCTAGACTCTGGACCATTTTGTAAAAACTCATTAGGAGTTAACGGTTTTAGATCATTGTCGTCTTCAGAGACATAAGTGAGGGGTCGATTATTAATGATAGATTCGATTTCACAAAGGGCAGTCTGCAGTTGTACATATTTCAGCTTCCTGTGACCTAGCATCTTTATCAACATTTCCTTTATTGTCCTAACCATTCTTTCCCAAAATCCTCCCCACCAAGGAGCGGAAGGAGGGATAAAAATCCATTGTATCCTTTCAATTGAGGTTTCCCTTTCAATTCTAATCCAATCCAATCTCTTGAATATTCTATTAAGTTTTGCGAAATTGGTGCCATTGTCGCTATATATTTTCTCGGGGCGCCCTCTCCGACAAATAAACCTATGGAGGGCCATCATGAAGACTCCTGTCTCTAAACTCTTCACCAACTCCAGATGAATAGCGCGATAGACGGCGCAAGTAAAGGCGGCTACCCACACTTTCCCACCTTCTTTCAAATGAAGAGGGCCTAATAAATCAACTCCTGTAATTTGGAAGGGTTTGCCCAGTCCAATTCTGTTTTCTGGCAAAGCTGCCATTGGTCTTTGCAGATACTTTTCTTTAAGTCTCTTGCAAGCAATGCACTTACTGATAATTTTCTTTATCGTTTTCCTTCCCCTGATTATCCAAAATTTCTCTCTCAGCTTTGATAAAATGAATTGCACGCCTACATGTCCATTCTTCAGGTGCACTTCCCATATAAGTTGCTCTACGAAGGGATGGTCGCCTGGTAGAATGATAGGAGTTTTAAATTCTTCTGGGACCTGTCCATGTAAAAGTTTGCTTTCTACACACCAAAGTCCGTCAGTGTTTTTTAATATTTTAAAACTCTTGGTTGCATTCGATTTCTCTATGGAGACTTTCTCCTGAATCATTCGGATAAGCTTTTTTTCTGCCAAGTCTAATTCTGAAACTTTCAAAGGTCCTGTTTCAGTTGACTGTTTTTTAAGTTTCCCTAAAAATCTTAAAACATAGGACATTACCCTGATGTTGAGAGAGTAATTAGACCTCCTTGTCAGTAACCAGTCTTTATAATCGATGTTCAAATTAATGTTGGTTTTCATAATGTTTTCTTCAACCTTTATTTCTTTTGGATTTATCGAAAACTCTGAATTGGGCCAGAATTCTTTAGGTTTTTTCAACCATTCGGGGCCCTCCCACCATCTGCTTTGCACAAACTGGCTTGGAGGGCAACCTCGAGACAGAAGATCGGCCGGGTTCAACTGACTAGGAACGAACCTCCAATCGTTCAAATTGGTAGTGGCCTGTATTTCTCTGACTCGGTTTCCCACGAAAACTCTCCACTCAATTTCTTTCTTTATCCAACTTAGCGCGGTAGTAGAGTCAGACCAAAGAGTTGTTTCACATTTTCTCTTCAAGGCAGCTTGGATTGCATTGGCTAGTCTAGCTCCTAGTACCATGGCCATTAACTCCAAGCGAGGGATCGTAATACTCTTCATAGGAGCTAATCTGACTTTGCTCCAAATCAAAGTTAGAGTATTTTCTCGTCCCGTTTCGCTCCGTAAATAGGCTACAGCTCCATAGCCTATTTGACTAGCGTCACAAAAGATATGAACTTCTGTAGGGAAAATGAGATCATTCCACATATATCTCGGTATCTTTATTAACTCTATGAATTTTATTTGATCCAACCAGGTTCGAAATTCCTGGGCCATACTTTCGGGTAGAGGTGTATCCCAACCTAGTTTCAGACCCCATGATCGCTGCAGTAACAACTTTGGTGGCAAGAATACTGGAGCGCAAAATCCAAGTGGATCAAATATCCGCTGAACCATGGACAGTACCAGCCTTTTCGTTAATTTGGGTTGAAGACTCAAATTGTCAGGGAGTTCGCATTTTAATGAATCTTCCATTTTATTCCAAACAACACCCAATATTTTTGTACAAGTCCCCTTTTCAGGGTTTTCCTCCAGAGAATATTCCCACTCTCGTAAGTCCATTTTAGCCCTGTCCATAATTTCAATTGCGGCCTTTTGAAATTCCTGCACTTCCTGCTTTGTTTCCAGCGAGGTAATACAATTGTCCATGTAGAAGGATTGAGCTAAAATCTTTGCCCATTGAACAAGTGGGCCCCTTATTGATTGAAGATGGTATTCTATTACGGCGTTCAGCACAAAAGGACTGCAGTTTAAGCCAAATACAAGTCTCTTATGCCTGTAAGCTATTAGTTCTCTATCGCTCTCCTTTTCCCACCAAAGGAATCTAAGGTAGTTCCGTTCAGATTCTTCAATCGCCACCATCTGGAATGCTTTTCTTATATCTGCCGTGACCCCAAATTTATTTTCCCGAAATCTTATCATCATTTCAGGGATTCTTTCCAATAAATTCGGTCCCTTTTCTAAACATTGATTCAAAGATAGTCCATTATGACCTAGACAAGAAGCATCGAAAACCGGACGTATGGGCGTCGTTTTAGATTCCATCTTGTACACAGGGCGGTGAGGTAAATAGTAGCCTCTTCTCTCGAGAGGATTTTCCTCGACTCTTTCAATGAGTCCTTCAGTCAGCCAGTCTCTAAAGATCTGACTATATTCGGTCAACTTATTCTGTGAGGTCATTTTCTTAGTGCTTATATCTAACCTTTTTATCGCTATGTCAAGATTGCTGGGGATTGACTCCTTTTCTACCTTCCAAGGTAGACCTACAGAATATCTCTGATCACTTTGTCTTTGAATTTTTGTTATAAACTTTTCTTTTATTTCCTGATATCTGGTCTCTTTGGAGCAAGTTTCAACAGGATCCCTAATGCCTAGTACTTCTAGATCCCACAAATCCTTTAAATCGCATCGCGTTGTTAGCAGATTCAAAGTCTGCTGCACATTTTCATTGCTATCAATAATTGGCGAATTGCCCATTAGTGTCCAACCTAATTTCGTTTCCACCGCAGTTAAATCTGCTTCAACTTGAACTATTTTTCCTGTCAAAATCATACCTAGATAGTTAGCGCCAATCAATATGTCAATCTCTTGTCCTTTAAAATTGTCCTGGGACAATATTATGCCCTTAATCTTCAATTTTTCTAACCAGTCTCCTTTTGGCAAAGGTGGTATGGCGTCGCAAATTTTACGTTGATCCAGCGCCTCAATATGGATCACATCTCTTTTATTTCCTAAATTCTCCAATTCTAACATAAATTTACCGTGCTTTTCTTCACCAATCTTATTACCTCCAAAAAGACTTTTAGCTATAGTTATTTCGCCTTTTCTTTCTATTCCTACACTCCAGACTAACGACTGTTTGATATACGAAAACTGACTTCCACTGTCGAGGAGAACTCTAACCCTTCTAGAGGCATTTGGACCTCTTAACAGTGCTACCGTGGTCATCAGCAAGACCTGACCTGTGCAGGCTTGACTAGAAAGCGATGCAATGGGTTCGGGTGCATTTTCTTTTAGATTTTCTCTTCCTGGTTTCGCTAACCGGTTAGAAGAATTTCCTTCACATAAAACTTCCAAGTGGTTTCTCCCACAGTTTTTGCACTCCAATTGTTCTCGGCACTGACTCTGTATGTGTCCCTTTCTTAAGCATTTGAAACATAGATGGGCACTACGTATTTTATCATTTCTCTCTCCCGGAGACATTTTCATTATGGAACGGCATTGATGACTCGCATGATTTGTTCTTTCACAAAAGAAGCATTTTATATTAGTTCGCCCTCCGAACAGACTAGACACAGTGGCGGGTCTGAAATTACTCCTTGTTCTGGTCCCATCATTGTAAGACCTTTTATAGGGTTCCTCCTGCTTAAAGCCTTTTTCCACAAATTTCAGCCGTTGAGCACTCCTTACTTCGGCTTTTAGAAAGTCCAATAAAAACCTGAGCCTTTCTTGAGCTCCTCCAACCCCTTTATCTGACTCTTCCCGTTTTGCTAACTCCATACCATAACCCGAAGAAGGATGCCTGTGCCATATTTTCAAAATATCCGAAGGTAATGAAGACTCGACAAGAGGATATAAAAAAATACCCGACAACTGGGGATCAATGCCCAGTGTCTCTAACGACCGGAGGTGACTGCTCAGTTCGTCGTACAGACTGCTTAAATTTCTATTTTCTTTCTTTACATTAGATATAACCGAATTCAATAGACGTCTGACATATAGTTCTGTCAGTATATTCGGGTCACCGAATCGCTCCTGTAGGGCTTGTACTGCCAAAGCATAGTTGGCGCCTGTAACGGGATAGCTTGCTACAACACGATAGGCTTCTGAATTTGGTACAATTGCTTGACGCAAATATAAAAACCGGTCGCTATCGGATAAATTCTTATTTTCGTGAATTTTCGAAAACTGCGCCCACCAAGACAACCAACCTTCCAGAGAGCCATCATAGCTTTTTAGGGCTAACTCTGGTAATTTCACATTTATTACAGTGTCCTCGCTAGCAATCGGGATTGTTTCTTCTTTATCGGGATTCCGTAGTACACTGACTTTCTGTTGAATATCAAACTTTTCCTCTTCATATTTATCGCATTCTTGCCATTCCTTATCAATACTTTCCTCTGTAATCCCTTCTTTCACTACCAATAAAGCCTGATATTTTTCGTTTAGATCAACAAGTTTCGTGTAATAAGACTCTAGTCTATTAAACTTAGAATAAATATCATTCCTATCAATTTGAGACTTTTCAAATTCCCCATTTATTTCATTAATAATTCTAGTGAAAGTACCTCTTATGGCTTTTCTGCGCTTTTTAAGTGCATCCATTTCCTCCATATTTCCCTTAAATCGATCACGTCCGGCTCACCAAAATGTTCGTGTTCGTTTAAAAAAAAAATAAAGGGTGATCGACTGAAAGGAAAAACAATGGGGGAAATAAATGCACAGAAACACAGTATAATAAAAGGATTTATTTTAAAGATTAAAAACAAAAGGGATAAAAACTATTATACTTATATAAAGAATTAAGGGTAAAAAAAAACAAGAAAAAAGGTTAAGCTAAATTATACTTATATCTATAGAATTAGGTATAAAAAAATAAACAAGGTTAAGCAAAAAAGAAAGTAAAAAAATTAACTAATCTCAGGGAAGGGAGATAAAAATAAATGGCGGGGGGGGTGTCGAGCGTTTGTTTACACAGTACCTCGTGGCAGCACCGTCGCAGGCTTGGCTTGGCTTGGCTTGGCTTGTCTTGTGCGATGTCCAATTGTCGCGACTCGTTGGTTGTCTAAGTGTCTTTTCCGCTCTCAAGCTGCTGCTTGAGGGATACTCCAATGCGTTCTCTCCGTCCACAAGACGCTGCTTGCAGGATAGCTTGACGTCTTTCCCTCCACAAGACACTGCTTGCAGGATAGCTTGACGTCTTTCCTTCCACAAGACGCTGCTTGCAGGATAGCTTTTAGACGTCTCTCCGTCTGGCAAGGGAACTCAACTTTCCCCTCCGCTTCTAAAAAGGGAATCCTGCCAACTGACCAAAAAAAGAATGAAACATGACGCTCCGTCGTCCCCGAGCTCTCAAAACAACCAATCACATCGCCGGTGTCCACGTGATTTTGCCTCCCCGCTGCTGACCTTTGCCCCCTCGTCTCAGCTGGGGCTATCTATAGATATAGATGTCTTGCTCGTTGTCTCCCTTCACCTAAGACCTTCATTCTATGTACAAAAGGTAAAGGATCTATAAAATAGTTTTAACAGTATTTATTATTTTATTAGAAGAGTATTATTTTTATGTTTATATTTTGCTATACTCTGTACACTTCCCTCTTTTGCTTATCTTTTGTTTATCACTCATAGTTTGTTCTTACCTGAAATAAATTGTTGTCTTATCCCAAAGTTGGTCTTCCCTAATTTTCCACGTGGCAATGTGATAGAGATACTCTATTTATTACTATGACAAAACTCTTTCAAAAATAAAAATTTGATGAAAAACATAATTTTGAGAATCAAGAAATAGGTTTAAATTATTCAATTTATTTGAGAAAATAATTTTTATCAACGTTCACAACTATATAAAACAAATGATACCTGAGGTATATCATAATTTTAACAAGTTTTAACGCAAATGTTTCTTTTTACAGAACGAAAAATCGTAATTTCAATTATTTAAGGAGAAATAACGACTATTACTATCCTTTGGGATGAATTATGAAAGATGAATTGTGAAGAGTAATGATGAACGGAAAATTAAAATTTATATAAAAGGGCGTACCTGGATCTGTAAAGAAAGAAAAAAAAAATTCTTAAAATATTTCGAAAGATTGCTCCCTCTTTAAAAGTCGATATAAGATTCCTATAGGATAGTAATACTCGTTATTTCTTGTTAAAATAATTAAAATTACGATTTTTCGTTCTGTAAAAAGAAACATTCGCTGGTAAAACTTGTTAAACGTCGTTTTATAACCATAGCCGCATTATATTGTATTATATCATCATTGCTATCATTATTTTGATATTCAGAGCACTATGAAGCACTTATCCCTTGTTTACCAGTGTATTATAGAAGCCATAGTATATTTATATACTTAAATTGCGCATCTATAATTAAGACCCACATCTATAAGAACTTCCTCGGCGTGGAACTGAGGAGTGAAAACCTTGTCTGGAGGAGAACTCTCTCAAGATGGGGAAACCTTCCTTGCTGAAGAAATTTATACATATATAACTATAGATGGAAAATTTGCCGTGAGGAAATTGATCCATAGAAACATAGGGCGCCTCTCTCGACAAAATAAACGTCAAAAACTGACGCCATCTATTGACCGTCGCCGCAACGAGGGCCATTAGCCCGAAACCATGGTCTCTAGGTGGACGCATTTCAGTTTGACAAAGCTGGTGTTGTGGCTTTGCCACCGACCCGAGGCCGCTAATTGCGGCGACGGTCAATAGATGGCGTCAGTTTTTGACGTTTATTTTGACGGGAAAGGCGCCCTATGTTTCTATATATAACTATTGAAATAAAGACATATTTTGGATCAAAAATATTTATTAAAACTCGATATTTCGACAAGGCTATTCTCCTATCATCACGTGGATAATAAGCTAACAAGGAGTTTGTATTTTCTTAGAAGAAGATAGGCGAACAGCCTCACCTCTAAATATCGAATTTTAATACATATTTCTCTCTCTCTCTAATCCAAAATATGCCTTTATTTATATTTATCAAAAATGGATTGTTAGATTTTCAACTATATATATTTTCCTATACATTTTTTATCTTCTCTTTATTAACTTCTTTTTAATATATGTTATCCTTCATTTGATTATATTCGCTGGATCCTGTGAAGTCAGCGTCATTATATTATTTGTTTTTAAATAAATTTCTTTTCTACAAGGCAGGAAAGGTTTTACATCACACAGGGCCAACAGCCCTAAACGGGCTCGTGATTGACTATTCTTGATTTAATCATGAAATTGGTTGGCCAAATATCAGAAAACAAGTTAAATCAATGTTTTGTTGATTTCTGTTCCACTAGATGGCGCTCTTTCTATCAGAAGAGCTCACGTGAGCGGTCAGGTTATGCCTCTATTTTTGAAAAACAATATGAAAAAATAATACAAATGTAATATTGTACTGGGATAAGGTGCATAAATTAAGAAAAAGGCATCTCCTTATCGTGCAACTGAAAGTTGCTGATGGCTTGCGCCATCTATCGGAATAAATATCAACTATTCGTTAAAAATCAACGAGAATAGTTGATATTTATTCCGATAGATGGCGCAAGCCATCAGCAACTTTCAGTTGCACGACAAGGAGATGCCTTTTTCTTAAAAAACAATACGAATAAAAATATTTCATATAAAAGTTTCCAATTATTTTGTATAAATATTATTTAGAGATTGTACATAGAATATCAGCTCGTTGAAGAGCAGTATATTTGCTCGAAAGCTTGCAAATTTAAATTAAAAGAAACTTTTTACCTGTATATTGATTTTTACTTTTTCAAATAGATGTTTCTAATATAAATATTGTACGCAGATATTATGGAGAAGCCTGCTACCGAGGAAGATAAATTACCTACAAGGGAGTTGAAAATTGCCTTTCAATCTTGCATGGAGGAATGTAAGTATGTAAAATACTGTAGAATATTGTGAGATGTAAATGTACATCACCATTTGGAACAGATGGATGAATTGGCAGCCTGATTGCTTTGTGTTATGAACAAGGGCACCTGAAAGCACATGCACCTGAGGCATCAGTGTTTTCCTGCCGACTTCAAAAGCCAACTTGTTTGAAAGCGTCTGTAATACTCTAAATCTAGAACGAATTTTGACAATGTACAATTAGAACGAAATTCCCATCCCTGGACACTTTATTTTCCCGTTTATCATTACTCTTTACAATTCATCCTTTCATACTTCATCCCAAAGGTTAGAAATAATCGTTTTTTTCTTTAAAACAAATTTCGATTTTGCGTTTAAAAGAAACATTTGCGGTATAATGGTCAAATATCGTTCTACAATCATAAGCCGCATTAAATTGTATTTAATAAATTACTATTTTTTATTTATCAGTACGGAGAGACACGCCATATCCACAATTAGGATAATTGCGTGTATATCTGAAATTATATACAATTAACACAATTGAACGTTTTTCATATAGTAATTATAAAGAGTAGCTTGAAATATGTACAGTCAACACTTTCGCCTTAAAATATACAGCCTGCAGAATCTATTAAACTTAATGTATTGGTCTTTATTGTAAGCAACTTGTTTTGTCTTAATCAGGTAAAGTTGGTTTTCTTCCCTTAGATCAGAAGTTAATGGACAGTTTATCAGAAGGTGTTCAGGGGTTTGTTTTTCGTTTCCACAAGTGCATGCAGGTGAACCTATTTTGCCAATTCTAAACAAATATGTGTTGAAGTCACCATGTCAGTAAAAAATTGAACGTTATAGAAGTTGGGTTGAACATAGTTAGGAATTCTAGGAATCCCTTGAAATTATCATTGGCTCCTCCATAGTTTTCCTCAAATTTCTGGTTTATTAAATTAAATATATTTTTCTTTTAGTTGGATCTGATTTTTTGTATCCAATATACTATAGTTCTAATATATTTCTGTAAAAAAATAGACACTTCGGCAAGTTAAAAGTTTTATCTTCAGTGTTTTCCCGGCGATTTAAACGGCCAGCTTGTTTGAAAGAGTCTGCAATACTCTAATTCTAATTTATTTCTGTAAAAAATAGAATTTCAGCCAGTTAAAATTTTATTTTCTCAATGTTTCAAAAAAATCATTTGTCTTCGTCAAGAGAAATAACGCCTTGCCAAATGTTTTATTTTTATTTATTTCTTCTGACGAAGACAAAAGATTTTGTTGATATGAAGAGAAAATAAAATTTAAACTGGACGAAGCTGTCTATTTTTTTTACAGAAATATGAATTGTTTGAGACAAAAGGCGATCCATTAATTAAGATTATAAAAAAGGGCGTACCTGGATCTGTAAAAGAAAAAAAAAACAATTTTTTTCTCAAAATATTTCGAGAGATTGCTCCCTCTTTATCAATTGATAAAGAGGGAGCAATCTCTCGAAATATTTTGAGAAAAAATTGTTTTTTTTTCTTTTACAGATCCAGGTACGCCCTTTTTTATAATCAGAAATATGAATGTCGACCAGGTAACCTCTATCTTCAAGATAAATCTAATATCAAAATTCGGAACTATTTTAAACGCGTAAGTTTCTTTTTGAAATTAAACAATTTCTACTGCCCTTACTGCAATGGAAAAATATTTATAATTGTATATAATTCTACTTTACTCAAAGCTTATGTCCATAGTTCTTCTAAAATACCCATTCCAAGAGTCTAGCAACAGTATCACTATAAAAGGAAGTTCCAAAAATGCAATATAACAGCGGTATGGTAGATTAAACTGGCGAAACCGCTGGGAGGGTTCACCACTGATGAGCCAGACCCTCCCTTTAATTTTTCCATTGCAGTAAGGGCAGTATAAACTGTTTAATTTCAAAAAGAATCTTACGCGTTTAAAATAGTTTCGAATTTTGATCACAGATGGCGCGCAAGTACATCGTAATATAAATCTAATATAATTGAATCTTATTCAAATAATTTAGCAAATCAATGTGGTGGTGGTGTTTTGTCCACTCCATGGAAAGGACGGGTATAATTGCCCCGTTAGTCAGCTACATTTCAGAGTTCCCTGTTCATGGTTACCGTAGCGACTCGGGGCTTACGACACCGTACTACAGGACAGTCCCTTACTTGTGCTACTTCTCCACATTTCAGAGTTCCCTGTTCACGGTTACCATAGCGGCTCGGGGCTCACGACACCGTACTACAGGGCAGTCCCTTACTTGTGCTGCTTCTCCACATTTCAGAGTTCCCTTTTCACGGTTACCTTAGAGGCTCGGGGCTCAAGACATCGTACTACAGGGCAGTCCCTTACTTGTGCTGCCTCTCCAAATTTCAGAGTTTCCTGTTCACGGTTACCGTAGAGGCTCAGGGCTCACGACACCGTACTACAGGGCAGTCCCTTACTTGTGCTGCCTCTCCACATTTCAGAGTTCCCTGTTCACGGTTACCATAGCGACTCGGGGCTCACGACACCGTACTAGCCAATCTATGTACAATCAATAATTGTATATTTGCTCTTGTCATAGATACCTTAAATATATTGTTCTCTGATATACTTTGAGTATTTTGAGTAAAGATATCAGGCCTCCAGGGAAGAGTATCTTTAAAAAAAAAGCTTTTTAATCTCTAGCTTTCAGGCACGAACGCCCTTCTACAGGACAGAACATGGTATAATGTAGAAGAAAGACAGTGGAGGATTCAAGTTGCTTTTGTGGTATTGAGGAACAAACCTCAAGACATCTACTGATCGATTGCCCCGCATTTCAATATTATAGAATAAAGAATGAACTAGTTGTTTGAGAACTAAACGATTTAATTTCTGATAAAAATTCATATTTAAAGTTCAATTCATTTTGTAAATACATTCTAAACTTTCTACAAAATCTGGATCTCTAATGTTTTCATGCGTTGAATAATGTAAATAACTTATGTATCAGGTCTATTAGTATGAAACGCGAAAATTTTCAGTGAAATCAAAAGTTCACTAATTATATACAACAAAAGATTTTTTATTCAAAGTAATTGCCCTGATTAGCTATACACTCGGACCACCTTTCAGGCACTTTTCGAATTCCTTGTCTGAAAAATTATATTCCTTTTGAGTCGAACCAGCCAACAAGCCATTTTCAGAGTATGTCTGAGTTAAAAAATTCCTGGTTTTTTAGGGCGAGTCCTAAAGATGTGAAAATGTGGTAGTCCGACGGCGCTAAGTCTGGTGAGTACAGCGGGTGGGGTAAGAGTTCCCAGCCCAAGTCTTTTATGGTGTTTTTGACCACCGTAGCGTTGTGGGCTGGAGCGTTGTCATGCTGCAGTATCAGCTTGTTGTGCATTTCACGCCATTCCGGTCTTTTTTTCATTCAATGCCTCTCTCAAACTGTGCATTTGTTGTTTGTAGCGACTAGTATTGACAGTTTCGCCAGGTTTCAGGAGCTCGAAATATACTACGCCGGTCTGGTCCCACCATACGCAAAGCATTGCCTTTTTTCCGAAGCGATTGGGCCTAGGCGTCTGTTTTGAAAATTGACCGGGCAGGCCCCACGACTTTTGGCGCATAGGATTGCTGAAGTGGATCGATTTATCATCAGAAGTTACGATTCGGTGCAAAAATGACTTCTTTTCATGCCTGGCGAGCAGCCCTTCGCAGGTTACCAGACGCCGTTCTTTCTGCCTTTCGCTCAACTCGTGGGGGACCTATCTGGAAAGCTTTTGGGTCATTCTGAGGCTGTTTAAACGTAGGGAAACAGAACCTTGAGACACCTGGAGCTGTTTCGCGAGTTTCTCCTGCGTTTGGGTACTGTCGTCATCCAACAAAGCTTGCAGTTCAGCGTCCTCGAACTTTTGGTGCGGTTTTCCACGTGGTTCATTATCAAGTTCGAAATCGCCACTTTGGAATTTTTTAAACCACGTGTAACACTGTGATTTGCTCAGAGCGTGGTCGCCGTAAACTTCCTCGAGCATTCGGTGGGCTTCAGTGGCACTTTTCTTCCAGTTGAAGGCGAACAACAAAACTTCCCGCAAATGAGCACTTTTTGGCTCGGAAATCACCATTTTCCACGGGCTCCAGAAAATTTCCACGATTTGAATTTTTCTAAAATTCCACGCATGCTGATGCCACGTGAGTCAAAAAACAAAATGCCTTCAACAGCGCCACCGTCGGCTCAAATAAAGTTGCACAGCGCCCTCTGGCAGCCATTTTCGCGTTTCATACTAATAGACCTGGTAAATAAACTTTTCTCCTTGTTTGACGCAAGTATCCCTTGCGGGATATAGCACTTTGAAAATAAAATAATTGTAATCTTGCCCGAAAGATTTTTGAAAAAAGATATTTTCCTGGAGGCATGCTATATCTACTCAATATTGATATAAGGGATTATTTTATTAAATTTAAGTATTTTATTTTACTCGATACAAAGTGGTGGAGATGATGTGTATTGATCCTGGTAACTCTCGCACACCAATCTTCACCTTCTTTCTTATCTCCACTCAATCATATCAGGGTATCAAGCTTGTAGAGCTTGTTGATGGTGTCTGCTGGGGATGAGTCTCTTCTTCTTTCTTATCTCCACTCAATCATATTAGGGTATCAAGCTTGTAGAACTTGTTGATGGTGTCTGCTGGGGATGAATCTCTTCTTCTTTCTTATCTTCACACAATCATATCAGGATATCAAGCTTGTAGAGCTTGTTGATGGTGTCTGATGGGGATGTGTCTCTTCCTTTCTCTTATGTACACTCAATCATATCAGGGTATCAAGCTTGTAGAGTTTGTTGATGGTGTCTGCTGGGGATGAGTCTCTTCTTCTTTCTTATCTCCACTCAATCATATCAGGGTATCAAGCTTGTAGAGCTTGTTGATGGTGTCTGCTGGGGATGTCTCTTCTTCTTTCTTATCTCCACTCAATCATATCAGGGTATCAAGCTTGTAGAACTTGTTGATGGTGTCTGCTGGGGATGAGTCTCTTCTTTTCTCTTATCTCCACTCAATCATATCAGGGTATCAAGCTTGTAGAGTTTGTTGATGCTGTCTGCTGGGGATGAGTCTTTTCTATTCTTTTATCTCCACTCAATCATATCAGGGTATCAAGCTTGTAGAGTTTGTTGATGGTGTCTGCTGGGGATGAATCTCTTCTTCTTTCTTATCTCCACACAATCATATCAGGATATCAAGCTTGTAGAGCTTGTTGATGGTGTCTGCTGGGGATGAGTCTCTTCTTCTTTCTTATCTCCACTCAATCATATCAGGGTATCAAGCTTGTAGAGCTTGTTGATGGTGTCTGCTGGGGATGTCTCTTCTTCTTTCTTATCTCCACTCAATCATATCAGGGTATCAAACTTGTAGAACTTGTTGATGGTGTCTGCTGGGGATGAGTCTCTTCTTTTCTCTTATCTCCACTCAATCATATCAGGGTATCAAGCTTGTAGAGTTTGTTGATGCTGTCTGCTGGGGATGAGTCTTTTCTTTTCTTTTATCTCCACTCAATCATATCAGGGTATCAAGCTTGTAGAGTTTGTTGATGGTATCTGCTGGGGATGAATCTCTTCTTCTTTCTTATCTCCACTCAAACATATTAGGGTATCAAGCTTGTAGAACTTGTTGATGGTGTCTGCTGGGGATGAGTCTCTTCTTCTCTCTTATCTCCACTCAATCATATTAGGGTATCAAGCTTGTAGAATTTGTTGGTAGCGTCTGCTGGGGATAAGTAGAGCTCATCAATTGATGAGCCAATACAGTCTATGATGTGGTATTTTGGCAATGCAGACCGACTGAGCTCTAAAAAAAAAAAGGGCCGCCTCTGACATGAGGAACAAAGGCCATGTGCAGCCACTCCTAACATGGAGTACATCCTGTATCCCTGGATCAGGAGACTCTACAGGGTACTATGAGCTGAGCCCAGGCTTTTAAGCGAGCTTATTAATGCACCCCCCCCGCCTTTCCTTTTACATCCGGGCTTGAGACCGTCAAAGGCGGAGTTATTAGTAAAAAGTGATAAGAATAAATAATTATAATAAATATTTTCTAATTATCTAAATCTAAGTGAAATGAAGAAATTAATTGTCTTAAAAATTCCTAAGCTAATTCTGTGGTATCTTTTTTGGATATCTGTGAATGTCAACTTCTCCAATTCGCTGTGTGCCCACCATGCGGTAACCTCTAGGGCCACATCTTCTAAAGTAAATCTAAACAAAAAATTAGCGATTCTTTCACGCTGCTTTCTTAATTTCAATGAAGAGGCTGCTCTATAAATGCTAAAGCTGAGTACCTACTACCTTCAATTCGATATTAAACCATTATATAAAAGAGATCTTTCAGCGTTTTATCCTAGAAGGTTGGGAGGTAACCAAGAGTGATGTGTCGCTTCACTGAGGCAAACGGACTCCAGTAATCTCGTCTATTACATAAATTGACTGACTGCTGGTAGCTAAAAACTGTCGCTATTTATAAACAAAATTCTATGAAAACCATTATGCAAAACAGGATATTTGCATATCCATAATTCAATATGCAAATACACTACATTCAGAAACACCAAATTATTCCTGCGAAGAAACGGAACAAACTGCCATTCACATCATTTTCAACTGTCTGAACATTGCTGAAATGAAACATCGATTGTTTACAGATCTAAATGATTTAACTCTCTTACATTAGCCACTTTGTCTATATAAATTTTATGATCTCTGTCGATTAATACATGTAAATTTATAAATATTCAATTCTAAGTTTCAATTTATTAATTTTTCAAATCCATGTCAATCCAGGTCAGGTCTCTTTTAAGCATTTTTTATTTCTCAAACTTTCGGTCCAATATGTCCTTCAACTGGAGAAGTACAACTTCCAACCAATTAACTTCAAAATATCGCCCCTTGTTGATTAATATATAATTAAAAAATCAGGTAAATTAAGCGAGATGGAATATTACTTTTACTACTATCCATATATATAGAGAGAGATGATTTACTTCAGTTTCCAATAAAACAAAATGTCTCTCTAATAACAGACTTTGTGTGGCAGTGATGAGCAAAGATCCTCCTTGGTCGAAGATAAAAGATTTACTCAACGAGAATGGAATTCGAAACTGGCCAAGGGTCCTGAACAACTGGAGAGACGACAAATTCAATGTTGAGGAAGTTCTTATTAATTTTATCACACGGAGGATTCCTCTCTTCTTCGAACTTGAGAGATTCCCTTATGTACCTTTGGGCATCTACATCTATAAGGTATATCACTCTTCTTTCAAATGCAATTCGATATAAACACCATTTTAACTATATACATTTCCGTAGCTTTCAATTCCGTCACTTGTGGTTGTTAGAGAAATCATAGATAGGTTAGTATATTTGAGAATGAATTATTTTTAAAATTCTGAATTTGAATCGAGATTTATTATTTGGGTTTTTAATTTATGATTTACCAAAAAGAGATTTAACAATAAAACGGCATTTATGATTTTGAAGAAAGTATAATTTTTATAAAGGTATTTAGGTATTTTGAGTTGATGTAAAGGCTCTCAGAAAATTTTCAGGAATCATTCAATATAATCGGCAACTTTTAAAAAATATTTTAGAGAAATACTTTTCAACTATGTTTTTTATTGTCTGAGCAATTTTTTAATATTTTGAAATATTTCCACGTGGAAAATCAGGAAAGACGAATTTCAGGATGACATATCAATTTTATTTAAGGCAAGAACAAACTATGAATGATAAACAAAAGATAAGCAATGGGGAAAGTTTACAGAGTAACAAAATAAAAAATGATACTCAGTTAACAAAATAATAAATACTTTGTTACATAGCTCCTTCCCTATGGGAGCTGTGACCCACAGCTTGCAATTATTGTAGATACTGACATGGATCTGACGTGCTTCTGCCAAGGATTCCATCGAAGTCTTGGAACTTTGTCCCTAGTACCTTTGCGTCCTTTTTCTTGCGGCGTGAAGAGCGGCTTTGTCGTCGTATCGTTCATAGGGACATCGTCATCTTAAAGGGAAGTCTTGGCTTTGACACGGCGGTTGAATCCTGGAGCCAGTCTCAGCAGCTTGCACTTTGCACGAATAAAAAAAGGCATTGCTACTGTTTATATTCTTTTTTATAATTTATAGCAATTTTATCTTCTAATAAAACTTATAATTTTTACCATGCATATCCGGATTTAGACAATAACTTTAAAATATATTACAATAAACTTTATTGAAGACCTACTAGATAACCAATTGTGAACAAAATTGCCTCTGTCTCCTTAAAAATAAAAAAAACCCGGAGACATCAAAATTTTCGACTTCCTTAAGTTTTGCCTATGAGTGTAATGGGGCTTTTATACGAGGGCCATCCAATAAATAAGTTTCCCTATTTTTTTTTCTGCGAACGAAACGTTGTGAAAATTAGTTAGTAGTGTTATAAATGGTCACTAGGATGCGTTGGAAGCGCGTGACCTTCAAAATCACGCTACTCGTACGCGCAAGTCTGTAGCGCTTCAGTTTCCATGGACCTACCACTGGTGAACGTGTCCACTTGCGAACTCCGTTCTGTAATTCGTTTTTTCACGGCAAAAAATGAAACCGCGGTAAATATTCATGTCAATTTAGCGTCAGTGTAAGGTGAGGATGTATGAGCATCCAAATGGTTCGCCGATGACGTTCATGGTTCTTAGAAGGACGGCAAAACGTGCATGATGACGAGCGAAGCGGCAGGCCCGTTACTGCTACGGACAATGCAGCCGTTGCTGCTGTTCGGAATGTGGTGGAAGCAGATCGCCGCGTCACCATTGACGAAATAATGATTCGACTACCTCCTGGAATCGAAATTGGACGCTCTTCGATTAGAACAATCATGTCAGATGTTTTGAATTATCGCAAAGTCTGCGCAAGATGGGTCCCGCGATTGCTCTCGGAAAATCACAAGCAACAACGGATGGAGGCAGCCCGAGCGTTCCTGGAAATGCATTGGAGAGATGGAGATCAACTGTTTTCCCGTATTGTCACTGGAGATAAAAGCTGGGTGCATCATTCAACTCCAGAAATAAAACGACAAAGCATGGTGTGGAAGAAGCCTGAGGAAAGTGCACCAAAAAAAAGGCGAAGGTCACAAAGCAAAGTTATGGCTATCGTCTTTTGGGACTGTAAGGGTGTTTTATTGGTTTACTACCTGCCCCCAAACACTACGGTTAACGCTGCGAGGAACTGCGAAGTCCTCACTAAACTCAGAGCTGCAATAAAACGGAAACGTCCTGGACTTTTGTCTCGGAAAGTGTTACTCGTCCATGACAATGCTCGCCCTCACGCAGCTCGAACGACCCAAACGTTGCTAGAAAACTTCAAATGGGAAATTTTCACACATCCACCTTATTCCCAGGATCTTGCCTCAAGCGACTTCCATCTTTTTCCAGCACTCAAGTTGCTCCTTGGCGGCAATCACTTTGCGAATGATGACGAAGTGCAAGCGGAGGCGAACCACTGGCTACGAAGACAGGACACGGCTTGGTACAACAGTGGTATCCAAAAATTGCTACAACGGTACCAAATATATTTTGACAGAAATGGTGATTATGTAGAGAAGTAGTCTATGAGTTGTATAATGAAAATAAAATAACTGAATAATTGTAAATAATGTTGTTTATTTGTTTAAAAAATAGGGAAACTTATTTATTGGATGGCCCTCGTAGAATAACTTTTGTAATAGAGACACATTCTATAACAAGAAATTCATATTTATGTGCATTTCACTAAATAAATTGGATGCTTATACAGAACTGGATTATAAACTAAATAAAATATTGGTGTGTGTATTAGGTTAAGACAATGACAAGTCGTTTCGCGCTCAATGAGAATTATGTTGGCGACTATCGCATGTTCATGGTAGACGTCTTCGAGGCCATGGACGTTCCTGATGCCCAGACAGTAGCCGACAACGTCATTCAATTTCAGGCCAAAGTCGAAACTGTAAGTATGATAACTTCTACATGCTTATATTTGCATATCATTCTATGTGTGGTCATGTCTATGTGTATAAAGTTTACTTGTATTTGCTTCTTATAATTCATTCTATATAGGTATCTTAAAACACGGGGAATATCATCTTGCAACCAATCCTTCAATTATCTTCTTCTTTCTTTTCTCTACTC
The DNA here is from genome assembly GCA_030710605.1 of Cordylochernes scorpioides. NCBI lineage: Eukaryota > Metazoa > Arthropoda > Arachnida > Pseudoscorpiones > Chernetidae > Cordylochernes > Cordylochernes scorpioides. The sequence continues at coordinate 119,222,908 of CP092865.1, read as the reverse complement.
AATCATATCAGGGTATCAAGCTTGTAGAACTAGTTGATGGTGTCTGCTGGGGATGGGTCTCTTTATCTTTCTTATCCCCACTCAATCATATTAGGGTATCAAGCTTGTAGAACCTTTTGATGGTATCTGCTGGGGATGGTTCTCTTCTTCTTTCTTATCTCCACTCAATCATATCAGGGTATCAAGCTTGTAGAACTAGTTGATGGTGTCTGCTGGGGATGAGTCTCTTCTTTTCTCTTATCTCCACTCAATCATATCAGGGTATCAAGCTTGTAGAACTTGTTGATGGTGTCTGCTGGAGATGAGTCTCTTCTTCTTTCTTATCTCCACTCAATCATATCAGGGTATCAAGCTTGTAGAACTTGTTGATGGTGTCTGCTGGTGATGTGTCTTCTTCTTCTCTTTCTTATCTCCACTCAATCATATCAGGGTATCAAGCTTGTAGAACTTGATGATGGTGTCTGCTGGAGATGAGTCTCTTCTTCTTTCTTATCTCCACTCAATCATATCAGGGTATCAAGCTTGTAGAACTTGTTGATGGTGTCTGCTGGGGACGGGTCTCTTCTTCTTTCTTATCTCCACTCAATCATATCAGGGTATCAAGCTTGTAGAACTTGTTGATGGTGTCTTCTGGGGATCGGTCTCTTCCTTTTTCTTATCTCCACTCAATCATATTAGGGTATCAAGCTTGTAGAACTTGTTGATGGTGTCTGTGCTGGGGTTGGGTCTTCCTTTTTCTTATCTCCACTCAACAATCATATCAGGGTATCAAGCTTGTAGAACTTGTTGATGGTGTCTTCTGGGGATGGGTCTCTTCCTTTTTCTTATCTCCACTCAATCATATTAGGGTATCAAGCTTGTAGAACTTGTTGATGGTGTCTGTGCTGGGGTTGGGTCTTCTTCTTTCTTATCTCCACTCAAAAATCATATCAGGGTATCAAGCTTGTAGAACATTTTGAAGGTGTCTGCTGGGGATGGGTCTCTTCTTCTTTCTTATCTCCACTCAATTGTGTGTTGATTAAAAAAAAGCCAAATATTTTCGTGGTTCGTTGTAAACAGGATATTATAAAAGTTAGAACGGAAAAATGATGGAATTCCAAACAGGAAAAATCTGTGGAATGTTTCATTTATTTTCAGAAATAATTCATTCATTTTTGCACTTAAAAACGATCTAATTATACTTGGAGCATGTGGTCTAAAATAATTTTGATTCTATAAAGAAAGGCTTTTAGAAAGTGTTTTAATCAAATACATGTCGATTTTTCGAGTAAAATTAATCAGGCCTCCAGGGAAAATTGTCTTTTCAAAACATTATTATTATTTTCTAGCTTTCGGAAATGGATGTCCTTCTACAGAAGAAAACATGGTATGATAATTCGCCAATAGAACACGAGTTGCATATAATCGGATTATATTTAACTCGTGTTCTATTGACCGATCACACAGGTCTACAAAATAAACTTTTTTTTTGCCGGAGAAAACCCGATGTTGATTCTAATGTAACTTTTCATGCTTCATGAAAATGAAAATGAATCAGAAGTTTTTCATCACCCATAGTTCTTGCAGGATAACCATTTTTCTACAAATTGGTATATGCAGTAATAGTGCAGAAAATGTTACGTAAGCATTTTTTAAGTAAACACCATTACATTAGCTAGCGCTTTATTTTTGACAAAAAGAGTTGATATGTGGAGTCAAATACTTTATTTTATTTGTTATTAATTAAATTTTGCTCTTTGAAAATCATAAATATTAATTTAAATAACAAACAATTGAATTTCTATTAAATATGTTTATTTTATAATGCAATCTGATTTGCTTTCAACTCAAAAATAACGAAAAGCTCTGGAATCCTATTTGATGAATAACAGTTTGAATATATATATATATATATATATATATTTAAATTGAACCTAACGATTTGTTTAATAGATTTGCATCAGAAGTGACAGCTAAATTTGAAGTGATCAGTTTATTCTTCTCTATCGATTTGCTTTTATAAATCGTGTGCACTAGACTGTGTCAATATGCCGAGGCGTTGAATTAATACTCCTGATATTTTCTGTTACATTTGTGGGGAAATAACTTTCAAAGTTCAAAGGCGAAACTTTACACCGCTCATCAAAAAGTGCTATCAACTTTATTTTGGCTGTAAAGTCGGTGACCAAGATAAGACTTGGGCTCCTCAACATTGTTGGGAAATTTGTGCTCGACGTCTTACAGGGTGGATTAAAGGTGAACGTCATATGCCATTTGCGGTTCCAATGATATGGAGGGAACCTAAAGACCATTCTTCAGACTTTTATTTTTGTTTGACAAAAACTACAGGTATTACATACAAATCATGACATACAGTTGAATATTCAGATTTGCCTTCTGCTATAAGACCGGTTCCTCTTAGTGATATTTTACCTGTGCCACAGCCTCCTGAAAATGTAATATTTAGTGACGATGATTCAGATAGACGAGAGCAACATTCGGATGACACAAATTTTGAAGCAGGTGCTTCATCTGAACCTCATTTGTTAACCCAAGGAGATTTGAACGACCTCGTACGTGATTTAGATTTATCCAAAAAACAGAGGGAACTTTTAGGCTCTAGGTTAAAAGGCTGGAATCTGCTGCATAAAGGCACAAAAGTATGCTTTTTTCGCAAGCGTCAAGATGAATTTCAATACTTCTTTTTACAAGAGAATGATTTAATATATTGCAATGATTCTGTTAGTTTAATGAAAGCGCTTGGTCATGACTATGATACAGAAAAGTGGCGTTTATTCGTTGATTCTTCAAAAATTAGTTTGAAAGCTGTTCTCCTTCATAACGGAAATAAGCTCCCAACAGTGCCAATAGCACATGCATCCAACATGAAAGAGACTTACGAAAACATGAAACTGCTTTTGAAAAAGATATAATATAAAAGAAACGGTTGGAAAATATGCAGCGATTTGAATGTCATTGCTCTCTTGCGTGGATTACAGCTTGGATATACAAAATTCCGTTGTTTTCTGTGTGAGTGGGATAGCAGAGATAGGGAAAAGCATTACATTAAAAAAAGCTGGCCAAACAGTGAAATATTTACTCCATGACACAAACATATTGTAAATCCTCCCCTGATCTATTCAGAAAATATTTACTTAGCACCATTACATATTAAACTGGGATTAATGAAGAACTTTGTCAAGGCAATGGATCGAAATGACAGTGGATTTGCCTACCTAAAACAAAAATGTTCTAGCATAAGTGATGCGAAAATTAAAGAAGGCATTTTCGAGATTCGAGAATTGCTGCAGGATGGAAATTTTCAAAATAGTTTGAATGAAGTTGAAGCAGCAGCATGGAATTCCTTCAGAAACGTTTGCAAGAACTTCTTAGGAAGTGTCAAGGTTGAAAATTACCGAGACATAGTTAATGATCTGTTGCTTTCCTACAAGGCACTGGGATGTAACATGTCCATAACAAGATCCATTTCCTGCATTCACATCTGGATTTATTTCCAGACAATCTTGGTTTAGTTAGCGATGAGCAGGGTGAGAGGTTTCATCAAGATACGAGCTCGTATATCAAGCATGGAGAAGCGGTACCAAGGTAAATGGAGTCCCGGTATGCTTGCTGACTACTGCTGGACACTCAAGAGGGGTGTACCACAAGCAAAGTTTAGAAGAAAATCCACTGTCACTACTTTTCAATAAAATAAATATATTTCGTTCATATAGGCCTATTTATTAAAAACATTTCCAAATTTCAACTAGGTGTATCTCAAATATCTTGCGTGATAGAAAAAAAACGAATGGTATATTTGGAATCAGCACAAAGAGTTAAATTTAGATAAGATGCTGTTTCTTTTGGGACAAAGAAAAATAATTTTTAATAAACCACTGTGATAAGGTTTATGCAAAAATGCTTACGTAATATTTTTTGCATATTTTTTGCTGTATTTATCCCAATACCAAAAAAAGGCTGTCACGCAAAGCCATGGGTGATGGAAATTTTCTGATTATATTTTTGAGCTCAGATTGAAAAGTTACACTAGAAACACCATCAGGTTCTCTTGGGCAAAAATGTTGTTGACCAGTGTTATTATACCAAGTTAAAGAAACCTAGAAAATAAAAATGTTTTTAAAAGACACTTTTCCCTGGATGCCTGGTTAATTTTACTCAATAAATAGACACATGTATTTAATAAAACACTTTCTAAATACCATTCTATATAGGATCCAATTTTTTTTAGACCACATGCTCCAAGTATAATTAGATCGTTTTTAAGTGCAAAAATGGATCAATTATTTCTCTAAAAACAAATTAAACTTTCCAAAGATTTTCCCTGTTAGGAATTCTATCGTTTTTCCGTTTTAACTTTTATAATACCCAGTTTACAACGAACCACGGAAATTTTGAGGGGTTTTTTTAATCAACAATTGGAGCGGTTGAGGACTCTAGCTGTCATTTTGGCAAGGAACCTCAGGTCTCGAGATACCTACTGCTGGAATGTCCACTCTTCTATAGCGCTAGACAACAGACAATAAATAATGTTGTAGATCTATATCAATTTGTAAATACCAGAGAGAATTGTCACAGATTTAACTATTTTGTAAATATATTTATGATTATCTTTCTAACCTGAAAATATCAGCTTCCTAATCTATCTTATTGTTTCTATTTTATTATTATATTACAGTTAAACCTGTCTATAGCGCCCCCTTTAAATAGTGCCAGATTTTAAATACGTAGTACGATGCGATTTACATTAAAAGTGACCTATCTATAGCACCCCCTCTTTATAGCATCCTATTTTGGTGAGTCCCAAGAAGGGGCGCTATAAACAGGTTTAACTGTATTATTTTTCTTGTATAATATGTTTATAAAAATCTAAATCGACGCAATTATCTCTAGCCAGGATATCGTGTTTTGTGTGTTGAAATAAAATTCTCTTCCAGACCTTCACGGAAGAGAAACCTAGCGAAGTGAGGTCCCTTGCTCAGATGGACCAGGCATTCCCTGGGGTAAGTAGAACTGAGAATTTACTTCTGCATAGTTACATAATTGCATACATAGTTACATAATTGCATACATAGTTACATAATTGCATACATAGTTGCATAATTGATTACATAGTTGCATAATATAATCTTCCCTCCTTTTACACTTTTATTTAATCAATAAGGAATCAAGGATTTTGTTTCTTATTTCTTTCATTTCTCAAGCTTTCGTGTCAACATGCCCTTCAACACGGTGATCCTAAAACACAACTTCACGCCGAAATTATGTACACAAGTTTAGTAAATACTTATTTATTTCATTTCTCTTGGCCCGAAAGCTCGAGAATTGAAAAAAAATAAGAAACAAAACCCTTGATTCCTTATGTATTATATCATAATGGCATAATACAACTACGGCATAGTTACATGGTTGCATACATAGTTGCATAATACAACTACTGCATAGTTAGAAGATTGCATAATACAACTACGCGTATGTATTAGTTATATAATTGCATACATAGTTGAATAAAATACAACTACAGCAAATCTAGAAATTTGCATAATACAACTACGACATAGTTACATAATTGCATACATAGTTGAATAAAATGCAACTACAGCATAGTTAGATAATTGCATACATAGTTGAATAATACTACTACAGCATAGTTAGAAAATTGCATACATAGTTGCATAATACAACTACAGCATAGTTAGATAATTGCATACATAGTTGAATAATACAACTACAGCATTGTTAGAAAATTGCATACATAGTTGAATAATACAACTACAGCACAGTTACATAATTGCATACATAGTTGAACAATACTACTAAAGCATAGTTAGATAGTTGCCTAATACTACTACAGCATAGTTAGATAATTGCATACATAGTTGCATAATACTACTACACAGCATAGTTATATAATTGCACACATAGTTGAATAATACAACTACAGCATATTTGGATAATTGCATACACAGTTGAATAATACAACTACGGCATTGTTATATAATTGCATACATAGTTGCATAAAAAATACAACTACAGCATAGTTACATAATTGCATACATAGTTGAATAATACAACTACGGCATAGTTAGATAATTGAATACATAGTTGAATAATACTACTACAGCATAGTTAGATAATTGCATACATAGTTGCATAATACTACTACAGCATAGTTAGATAATTGCATACATAGTTGAATAATACTACTACAGCATAGTTAGATAATTGCATACATAGTTGAATAATACTACTACAGCATAGTTAGATAATTGCATACATAGTTGCATAATACTACTACAGCATAGTTAGATAATTGCATACATAGTTGAATAATACAACTACAGCATAGTTATATAATTGCATACATAGTTGAATAATACTACTACAGCATAGTTAGATAATTGCATACATAGTTGAATAATACTACTACAGCATAGTTAGATAATTGCATACATAGTTGAATAATACTACTACAGCATAGTTAGATAATTGCATACATAGTTGCATAATACTACTACAGCATAGTTAGATAATTGCATACATAGTTGAATAATACAACTACAGCATAGTTATATAATTGCATACATAGTTGAATAATACTACTACAGCATAGTTAGATAATTGCATACATAGTTGAATAATACTACTACAGCATAGTTAAATAATTGCATACATAGTTGAATAATACAACTACAGCATAGTTAGAAAATTGCATACATAGTTGAATAATACAACTACAGCATAGGTATATAATTGCATACATAGTTGCATAATACAACTACAGCATAGTTATATAATTGCATACATAGTTGAATAATACAACTACAGCATAGTTATATAATTGCATACATAGTTGAATAATACTACTACGGCATAGTTATATAATTGCATACATAGTTGAATAATACTACTACAGCATAGTTAAATAATTGCATACATAGTTGAATAATACAACTACAGCATAGTTAGAAAATTGCATACATAGTTGAATAATACAACTACAGCATAGGTATATAATTGCATACATAGTTGCATAATACAACTACAGCATAGTTATATAATTGCATACATAGTTGAATAATACAACTACAGCATAGTTACATAATTGCATACATAATTGCATAATACAACTATGGCATAGTTACAAAATTGCATACATAGTTGCATAATACAACTACAGCATAGTTACATAATTGCATGATACAACTACAGAATATGGAATTTTCTAATATAACTACTTATAACTACAGCAGATGAAGGGAGTTATAATACATTTTTACTATATATCTTCTACTAATTGTAGACAATATCCCATTTGTATGTGTGATTTCCCACATCTTATCTTATATTGTAGTTATATAAACTTTATCATTGTTCCACACAATTCTAATTTTTCATTTGGTTTAAGATTCCCCAATATTTATCATATATATGGTTTTTAATTTCATAAAACTCTCATATATATAACATAACACAACAAACATAAATACAGTTGCCCGGCTATCCTTGCACCCCTCTATATGGCAGACATCAATCCAGAAGAAGAAATCCATACGGCACCTCTGTTGGCCGGTATCGTGCTCAGGGTACATTGACCGATCTGATCTGCTCCATGGACAAGGCAACACACACTTTCCATTGTTTATAATTTACAAATATATACACCACTTATTCTCACACACACACATGTAAATATTCCCTTGAATCAATATTGAGTCAAAACATCAGGCCTCCCGGGAAAAGTATCTTTCCAAAAACCTTTTTTTATCCCTATCTTCGGGTACGTACCCCTTTTCTCCAATATAAGGGCGTTCGTGCGTGAAAGATAGAGAATAAAAAGGTTTTTGGAAATATACTTTTCCCTGAAAGCCTGATATTTTTACTCAACATGTAAATATAACATTCGCTTTAATCGCAAGTCGTTTTTTATAACAAGGCATTTTTTCCTTTCCTTTTTTTTTTGTCATCGCCTCGTCCGGCTCTCTCAGGGAGAAGTATAAAATCTTCTAAATTCTAAGAAATATTTAGCAAATCAATTCAACATGGTCAACCCGCCAGTTATAAGTTTGGTGGAGCTAGTCCCCGGTCTATATCTCACAATACTAACAATCAAAATTGTATAAGAAAGTTTTTAACAAATATATTTACTGGCAATGTGTTTCTTTTCAATAATATATTCAAACTACAGGACTGTAATAACTCTTACAACACCCAACTCACTCCGAACCATATATACATTTTCCCGGCCATCCTTGCAGCCCTCTATATGTCAGACATCAATCAAGAAGAGGACATCCATACGGACAAGGCACCTTTGTTGACTGGTATTGTGATCAGGGTGCACGGACCGATCTGATATGCTCCATGGACAAGACATCACCACCACCATCAAATATTATCTCTACAGACCTTTTACTGCAATGATACAGGTTATTGAATGAAAGGGCTTCTCTCTTGAGTAGTGAACCCTCTCAGCGGTTTCGCCAAATTAATCTCCAGACCTCTCTACTATTGTATTGGATTGGTTTGGGATATAGCCTGTATTCTCTATGGAAGGCAGCTTAGGGAAGTTTAGTGAACCTATGGGCATAAGCGTATAGGTCTGTAGAGGTACATACATATAATATCATGGTATTTTGAATTGAATTTATGAATATGAAGGTTTTAAAAACATTTCTAAAATGTCCTGTGTTTGTTTACAGTGGAATTTCAACGAAACCTATGCGAAAATCTGTGAAATACTGGATTTTAAAGACAAGGATATAAACACTATGAGATTTTGGGTCTTCAATGAAAATACTTTGGAATATATTCCCAGTTTGATCCGAGAAACAGACAAAAGGTATGTTTTAATTCCGATTGAAAATATAAGACCATTTTTTGTACCTACAAGGTTATCCCAAAAGTTCGTAAACACTCGCAAAAAAATTGAAACACCAAATATTATTCGCCGTTATGTATAATGTTTTTTATTATGTATAAAGTAATTGTATTATGTATTAGTATGTATTCGTCGTAATAATATTATTCGCCGTTATGTATAATATCTTTATATTATGTAACCAATTAAACAGATTTTATTGACTGCACAGTCAATTAGTACACTCCGGAGAGAAAGCTTAAATATTTACAATTATTTTACAATTATTTCAACAGGAGGTCGGACGGCAAGGCGGCCCTAAGCTCAGATAGGTCCCTGAGAGTAAGGGAGTGTAAGTCCCGAGTGTGCTCGGAAAGCTTGTCCAGGACTTGGATGATAGCTTTCTTGTTCCCCGGCGAAAGTCTCCTGAGGAAGCCCTTCCTATCCTCAGGGTATAGCACCGCTTCCACGAGGTCAGGGTATAAAGAGTCCAGTTGTGGCCAGAGGTTGAGTTCCTTCATCAATTGGATGGTTAAAAGTTGCAATTCATCGCAACGTGTGGCCATGGCCGGCGTCGACTCCCTCTCTTGGGGAGTGTTCTACCGCGTTAGGGTAAAGGTTCGAGCTGCAGTGAGAACTATAAATTAATAATTTATATTTTAATAAGTGTCCAAAAATTACATACAATTATAAGAGGCAGGTGGAGTACAGTTTTTACTCCACCAGCGCCTAGAGTATTATATAATGGAAGGAACCGCCGCAGGTTGTAGCGACGCGCGGTAAACAGCCGGCGACATCAGGCGGTGTTCGAAAAGTGCGCGCGCAGCCCCCGGTGCGCGCGCAGGCCGGCTGGCCAGCCGCCGCTTCTCGCAGAATTCCCAGCGTCCCAGGCCAGCGTCGCCCGCTGGCATCCTCTTATCTCAGGGAGCGGGTGGTGCTGGCTCGGCAGGCCAAGGCGCAGGCAGTGGGGGTGTTGGAGGCACTGCCGCCGGTCCTTTTTTCAATTCGGATTTGACCTGGTGTAAGATTTTGTATACATTGGTATTGCCTGCGGGCTTCAGGCCAAGTATTTGTTTAATCAGACCGGCAAGAGCATCGGTCTGCGGAGGTGTCAGGAGCCAGCGTTTTCTTTGGGCCTTGGTCCTCGAGGAGAGGAGGTCCAAGACCTCCTCGCGCCCAAGACCAAGAGCGTCCGTCCCAGTAAAGGACACGGTGGGGCTTCTTCGGATGAACGCCACGAGGTCATCTCTCATGGATGTCCTGCTCGATGATGTAGAGGAAGCGGAGGACTCCTCGATGGCGGGCATTTCAATGTCCTGAGCGGGGGTCCCGACTTCGTTGATTGGGGGCTCACGGAACCCCCAGGAGCCCGCAAGGACGGAGCAGGGGTCACAGGTGGAGGGGCAGGAGGCGCCATCTCCACAGGTACGGCTGGGGCCACTGGTGTAGATGGCCGAGGTGCTGCAGATGGGGTCACAGCCCGGGCCGCAGGAGAAGCGCTGGGGGTCTCCATGGCTGGACTGGGGGACGCCGGAGGTGGAGGATGAGCAGATGGCTGCTGAGGCAGCCCAGGCGCGGTCACTTGTGGGACGCTGGTGGGAGAGGTAGGTGTGGCCGGCCTAGGAGCGTTGGTTCGCCCTGCAAGCAGGGGGCAGTTGGCCCTGCGATGTCCTTGGCCGTGGCACCTGGAGCACTTGATGCCCGAGGACAAATAAGCAGGCCAGGCCTCGCCTTTAATAGGGATCTCAAGGCGGGTGGGGAGCCTCTCAGTTGTCGTTCCCTCGCGGAGGACAATGAATGCCTCGCGGCGGCCGTCGTTGTATGTGTATGGGCCGGCCTTCATCAGTTTGGTCGCAATTGATGTTACGCGCCCATAAGGTTTTAGGGCGCTGATGATGGCGGAGTCCTCCACGAAAAAGGGGAGGTTGCCCACAGTTATCCTTTCCGCTCTTTTGCGGAAAGGAAAGGCCCTGAGGAGTGTGCCCTCAACCTCGAGGCCCTCGTTTATGAGGCGCTCGGCCAGGCCTCTGTTCGCCAGTCCCAGGAGTTGGTGGCCGTTCACCTTGGAGACCTGGATGACTCCGGCGGTTCCTCCGAGCATCCTGTCCAGCGCCCTCAGGTAGTGGAAGGGCTCCAGTTCGGGGCCGTGCTCCAGGTACACACAGTGGTCCTCAGAAGAGGATGCCTGCCGCGCCCTGGCTTCCGCGATGTGAGCCCTGGTGGCCCTGATTTCTTGGGCCCGCGGCACCGATCCCGCCGATGATTGAGGTCGGCGAATGGTCCTGGAACCTCCGGCATTGGAGGAAGGTTCAGCGGCGGTGGGTGAACCCGCCGATTCGCGGCGCCTCTTTCTGCTCTTGACGGCTGTCGTCCGCTCCAGGGCGTAGATCTTCAGCGCAGTCCGCCCAGTTTCCCGGGGCACGGGCAGCGCTATTGTGCGATAAACTGGCCGCCAAGCTGGGCGTGACGTCATCACGCGCGGCGGCCAGGCTTGCATGCATCTCGCGCGCCGGCGGATCTGCATCCCTTTGGAATTCCATAGAAAATTTTTTGGAAGAATTCTCTTCAATTCGTTCTTTCGGTGATATCTTCTCACCTGGTTGAGATTGAACGCTGGGCCTTACAGGCACTTGTTCAGCGGATTGAGGGCTTTCAGCCAGTATCAATTTTATATTTTTCCGCGACGATCTTCCGCTCGCCAGAGGCGAAAACGGCGGAGCTAAGACTAGCGTGGCCGTTCGCCGTTATGTATAATGTATTTGTATTATGTATTAGTCGTAATAATATTATTCGACAAGTAAAAGACTTACTGGCCGTTGTGTGTGTAGTATCTTTAATTTGAAAAATAAAAACAACCTTTTAATAAAAAAACGAACTTTTGGGACAACCTTAAAATCTAATTTCCCATTAGGAAATAAATCTGTTAAAGAAAATAAAAGTATTGAAGTTTTTTTTTATTATAAATTGAAATTTTGAAAAAAAAAAAAAGGCGGGGGAAAGAGAATGAGAAATATTTTCCAAATTTGACAAATATATTATCGTAAAGAAAGAGGTTGCCTGGCCGGCATTCATATTTCAATGAAAAATAGACATTTCGACCAGTTAAAGGTTTTTATTTATCTCAACGTTTCGACAAAATTCTTTGTCTTCGTCAGCGTTCTCACGTGAGAACGCCCTTGCAACCTCAGAACAATTTTTAACGCCTTGCCAAATGCTTTATTTTATTTACTTCTCCTGACGAAGACAAAAGATTTTTGTCGAAACGTTGAGAAAAATAAAAACCTCTAACTGGCAGAAGTATCTATTTTTCATAGAAATATATTAATGTTTTTTAACAAGATTTATAAAATTTTATTCACAAAGGGAATAAGCAATAGCGGTCATAGCTACAGAACATAAAAAATACAAAAAATATAGTAGAAAATAGCTGAAGAAGTGACAAAGATTTGAGATGAGAATTTGATTCTATTTTAAAAGCTTGGGATTCTTTTAAAAAATAAACAATTATCTACTGAAATATAATAAAATGCGGCTTATGATTTTAAAACAACATTTGAAAATTATCCCGCATGTGTTTCTTTTGAACGAAAAATCAAAATTTATTTCAAGGAGAAATAACGATCATTTCTATCTTTAGGGATGAAGTATGAAAGGATCCCATACCTGGACACTTTTATTTTTCCGTTTATCATTGCTCTTCACAATTCATAATTTCATACCTCATCCCTAAGGTTAGAAATAATCGTTATTTCTCCTTTAAATAAATTTTGATGTTTCGTTCAAAAGAAACACATGCGGGATAATTTTAAAATGTTGTTTTAATTATCTATTGTCCTTACTGCAATGGAGAATTAATGGGAGGTCCTGGTTTATCAGTGGTGAATCCTCACAGCAATTTTTCGCCAGTTTAATCTACCATACCGCTGTTATATTCCAATTTTCGGTTTTCCTTTTATACCGATACTGTAGCTGACCTCTTGGAAAGGTATTTTAAATAAACTATAAACATAAGCTCTGAAGACAGTAGAACTACATATAATTATAAATAAATAATATGCTTTGAAGAATTGCTCTTCCGCAAACATCAAATTGAGTCTTTATTAGAAAAAATATAATATGGTATGATGGATTAAACAGAGAAACCGCTAGGGTTAACCACTGATGAACCAGGCCCTCCTATTAATTTTTCATTGCATTAAGGACAGTAGAGAGATAATATTTTAATTAAAAAAAAATATCGTCTGATATAGTATCAAATTCTCTATTGCCACGTTGAAAATTAGGAAAGACAAACTTCAGGATGACACAACAATTTATTTAAGACAAGAACAAACTATGTATGATAAACAAAAGATAAGGAATGAGGGAAGTTTACAGAGTATAAAAATATAAAAATAAAAATGATACTCTGTTAATAAAATAATAAATACTTTGCTACAATAGTGCTGCACGGTGTTGCGGTCTGGCAGGTTCATCAACCTTCATCTTCTGCTCAGACATTTATCTTATTTCAATTCAAAGCGCTATGTCCCCCTAGGAACTCTTGCGATGTCATACATGTATGCCTTTACATCTGTCTATACATATATATACAATAATTAAGGCCGTGAATAGAATAGTCATATGATGTTAACAATGAGAAAGAGAAAAAAAACTATTTAAAATACCATTGTTGCTATATAATTTGAAATATATCTTCCCAAAGGTATCGAATTTAATATATATTTTTTACTGGATATAAAATTACTTGGATCTGTTACTATTAAATTATTTTCGATTCTGTAGTCTTGAAAAACAGGAAAATCCAGAAAAAGATGTATTGAGGTTTGTTCCTCATGTCCACAAAAACAACTCGAGTCTTTCACCGCTTTAAATCTTTTTAAAAAGCTTCTGCTCAGATATTTTCTGTAACTTTCCAGAACGTGTTTCAACCATTCTACAAGTTCAGACAAGTCAATAATAAGACAACTATATTTTTAGGTAGCACCTCGAATATCTCTTTATTTATCACATCAAAATGTAAAGCAGGTGGTGTATTACGTGTATAAAAATACCAATAATTTTATTCTGAAGATAGAGGCTGCCTTGCCGGCATTAATATTTATGTAAAAAATAGACACTTCGGCCCGTTTTTTTATTTTCTCAACGTTTCAACAAAAATATTTTGTCTTCGTCAGGAGAAATAAATAAAAATAAAGTATTTGGCAAGGCGTTAAATTTTTTTGTCGAAACGTTGAGAAAAAAAAAACTGGCCGAAATTATTTTATAGTACATAATATTTTATAATAATAATAATATGCTTTATAAAAATAAATAAATATAAAATTTAATTTTGAAATATATGTAAAATAATATTAAAATATTGAAAAAATAGGCGCATTAACCATGTTACAACAATATGGTTGTTGACAGGACTGTGATGAGCTACATGGCTTGGCAGTTTATTTTCCACGTATCGCAATACGCCAGCGCTGACCTGCGATGGAAATACCGGGTAATGAGGATGAAGACCGTTGAAGATACATACGTCTATGAACCCTGGAAGCAATGCGTGGACCATATTCGCCCACACTTCCCAGAAGCTCTCACTCTGGCCTACGCTACAGAAATGTTCTCACAAGATATGCTGAATGAGGTAAGTATTTCATTCTGATGGCCACTCACAACAACCTTAGGCATATAATATGCACATTTCTAAGTTGGAACATGACAAACATATTAGAAAAAGTAAATTATTCTTCTTCTTTCTTATCTCCACTCAATCACATTAAGGTGTCAAGCTTGTAAAGCTCTGTTAACAACCATCATGATTGGGTGAATTAGAATGCGTCTGCCTTTGTCATTAAGAATGGGAGCACTACTCAGTGGCAGGCCGACTTAGCTCCAAAAGAAATGGCCGCCTCTGACATGAGGAACAGACACCATGTGCAGCCGCTCCTAACATGGAGTACAAACACTGATCATCCTGTATCCCTGGATTAGGAGCCCTTACAGGATACTATCAGCCGGGCCAGCTGAGCCCAGGTTTTTTAGTGAGTTTGTTACTGCTCCCCCTCCTCCTTTTTCATCCGGGCTTAGGACCGGCAAAGGCGGATTTGAAAAATAAAAATAAAATCAGCAAGGTAGTTTCTTATATTTAATGCTCTACAAATTAAAGATACTTCACCTAGTATCTACTGTAAAAATAGACATCAAACTTAGGAGTCTTGTAGCAGACTTTTCTCGGTGAGCAGTAATAACTACTAATCACATACTCTGGGGAGCTAAGTCGGCCTGCCACTGAGTAGTGCTCCCAGTCATAATGACAAAGGCATTCTACTTCACCCAGTCATGAACTCAAGCTTTACAAGCTTGATACCCTAATATCATTCAGTGGAGATAAGAAAAAAAAGAAGACATATTCTGGGCTGACAAGCACAGTGACCCTTGAAAATTGATTTCAGATGGCGTTTTTTATTTTTCAAATTCAAATCAGATTTGTTTCAAATCACTAGGTGGTCGATACTGAAGCTAGATTGCGGTTCGTGGTTTTCTGTTAGTTTTGACGGAGAAGGTAGATTTTTGTTTAGAATTTCATAAACAATACTTTGTGTGAGAGTTGTATTCGTAAATTCTACTATTTTAAGAAGGAATAATATAAAAAATAGTATGATCAATTAAAACACATTCTTTATTTACTATATAGTTTCGGGTAGGTCTAAACCGTTGCTTTTCGACCGCTACGGCCTGGGATCAATCCCACCTTGGGCACTTTAATGATTAAAAAAATGCTCAAATGACCCCCGATTCTTGAAAACGTCCAACCTCACCAACGAGTACAAGTAATCAAACAGGGCTATTGCACATTTGTGAGTGCAAAGTCGAACTGCTTTTCACATGTGTAGACATGCGGTGCACTTAGAGTATAAGCAGTCGCCAACTTCTACCCACCATGATTAACATGGCCTATACCACGTTTACTAGGGATAAGCAAAAAAAGTATTAAGTAAAAAATACAATAACACATTTCTATATTAATTTTGCTGCAATATTGATTTTGCCTGTGTTTTCAGGTTAGAAGATATTTTGATGGCATCAAGCGATCATTTAGAAAGGTGGTCCCAAAACAACCTTGGATTAATGAAGAACTTATTAAAAGTGTTTATACAAAAGTAAGTTGGTAAACCTTGTCCTTATTCGATAAAATAATGCCTTGAATCAATATTAAAACAAGAACATTAAGCCTCCAGGGAAAAGTTTCTTTTTAAAAATCTTTCAAGCTTTCAGACAAGAAATAGCTCTTTATTTCAATTTTAAATCATATTTTATTGGCGTTTTAATGATGAAAGATATTTTCTCCCGTAGAAGGGCTTTCTTTTCCGAAAGATTGAGAGATTTTTAAATAAAAAATATTTTAAAAAGAAACTTTTCTCTGGATGATTAATGTTCTTGTTTTAAACCTTGTTCCTATTTCAATAAAGGGCTTCTTAAGCATTCAATGAATGAAAAAGCTATTATTCAATTCTATCTATATCTTAAATATAGATTTTATTTCTCTCTCTCAAATCAGACGGGATATCCCCACAAGGAATGCTTTCGTCAAGTAACAACACTAAATTCAGTTAAGTATGATGCATTTATTATATGATGCACTAGCGCGTCATCTGTTATCAAAATTCGAAACTATTTTAAACGCGTAAGATTCTTTTTGAAATAAAACAATTTCTACTGCCCTTACTGCAATGGAAAACTTAATGGGAGGGCCTGGCTCATCAGTGGTGAACCCTCCCAGCGGTTTCTCCAGTTTAATCTACCATACCGTTGTTATATTGCATTTTTGGAACTTCCTTTTATAGTGATACTGTTGTTAGACTCTTGGAATGGGTATTTTAGATAAACTATGGACATAAGCCTTGAGGACAGTAGAATTACATATAATTATATATATAATATGCTTCGAGCAATCGTTCTTCAATTGATGAATTACAAGGATTGAGTAGAAGTTTAAAGAAGAACAGGACATTAAAATCATACTTGATTTTACATCTTAACGATGAACAACCAATGAAATAAAAACAAATATACATAGTTTAGAAATTATGGTTTTTTAATTAAGAGATAAAATTATAGAAATATTTTCAGAATTTACTAAATTTTAAATATGATTCCTTATATGTAACACAATTGTACACGAATTTATAAAAATTAAATTTGAAGTCTCGAGATATCATTCAACCAAGCACGTATCATCCACCAAGCACGTACATTTTCAAAATATTTGGATTTTCAAACAGAAATAATGTAATATATTTTTCTCTCATTATATAGTAGGTATTTAAAATATGTATAAGATAACATGTATATACAAATGTATTTATTATTAAATCGTTAAGTGATAATCCTGTTGAAGGACTGACAAGTCCGAAAGCTTGAAAATAAAAGGTTGTCAAGAAACTGGAAACTTCATTTATTTTATAATGAGTTCTTACTGCTTATAAACATGAAAAGATCCTTGTATCCAATGTTTTCACGATTTCTGTAGTTCTGGAAGATTGTTCTGGATAGATGAGAAGTCAGGAATGTCCGATTTCAACTTAGAAACTAATATTTTCAGTAATATTTCATGAGCTAAAAGTCAAAAGAAATTTAAAAATTCAATTTCTATTTTAATTCTCCTTGGATATCTAATTTTATTATTTCACAATAAGATCTTATTCATATCTATTTCTTGATTTATCAAGAAATTGGGTTGGCCAAATATCTGGGAACAGGCTAAATCAATGTTTAGTTGATTTCTGTTCCACCAGATGGTGCTCTGCCTTCTGTAAAGCACAGGAGCCCCTGGTCAGGATATGCCTTTTTTATTTTTAATATCAACACCTGACCGTTTTAATTTTTTCTATTATTTTTTTCATGTGTATTACGCAAGTTTGGCCTTAAATACCCATTTCTTGGTTTCTCAAGAAGCCTCGGGGACCAAAATTCTTTTTGGTCGCAGTGGTACAGCTTACTCCACGCTGACGAGCGCCAACAGCGCGAAACGCGTTCGTGGGTGGCTTTTCTTGATTTATCAAGAAATTGGGTTGGCCAAATATCAGGGAACAGGCCAAATCAATGATTAGTTGATTTCTGTTCCCCCAGATGGCGCTCTGCCTTCTGTAAAACATATGTGCTCCTGGTCAGGATATGCAAATTTTATTTTTAATATCAACACCTGACCTTTTTATTTTTTATTTTTTTCTATTGTTTTTTCATATATATATATCAGAATATTATTTTATTTAAAAAAATATATTTCTTAGATTCAAATACTCTGCTAAATCGTCCGCCAGAGGTCACACTTCCCCTATAAAACTCATTGTTGTTATTTCCCGATGGCCGGCTCAACCTTTTGTACATTATGTAAATACGTTTTTCCTGTTTTGATTCTTGCGCCTCAAGCCAGGCAGTACCTTTATCAAATTATGTTTTTATATATTCCTTTAGCTCAATTAAAGCTATATATTCATTACTATTTTTATTATACTTTTTTTTCAATATTTTAACCACGACTGCTTTATCATAGCATAATCCTCAAGATAAACAAAAATCAATAGAAATCTTTATATTAATATAACATATATATTTGATCCTTTATAAATGGTAATCTGAGACTATCTAAATGTCAGACAAGAAGCTGCTTGTATCTACAAACAATACCTCATTGTTTATGTTCTAGCTGGACAACATGACTACGGTTCTGAGCTACCCTCCGGAATTGATGAAGAGTAAAGATATAGAAAAGAAGTACGCCGCGGTAAGTTTTTATTTATTTGAGAAACTTCAAATAAGACGAATGAAGACATTAAAACGCGAATGTTTCTTTTCACAAATAAATCAAACTTCTACTGTCATTACTGCGATGAAAAAATATTGGGAGGGCTTGGCTCATCAGTGGTGAACTCTTCCAACGGTTTCGCCAATTTAATCTACCAGACCGCTTGTTTAGAGCTCTAATACTGTATTGAATCATTTTACTTTTATAAGCTACACTGAGGTATAAAAGTAGAATGATCCAATACAGTATTAGAGCCCTAAAGAAGCGGCCTGGTAGATTAAATTGACGAAACCGCTGGGAGGGTTCACCTCTGATGAGTCAAGCCTGCCAATATTTTTTCATCGCAGTAAGGACAGTAGAAGTTTGATTTATTTGTGAAAAGAAACATTCGTGTTTTAATGTCTTCATTCGTTATATATTGATGGCGTGTTATTGGTTTGCATTAAAATAGGAATATAAACAGTTGGGGGTCGATGGATGAGGATCTAAACCGTTGGTTTCCGACCACTACGATCCGGGAACGAATCCCGCATTGGGCATTTTTTTTCTTATTAGAAAAAAAAAAAAATGCTCCAAAGGCCCCCGATCCTTGCAAAAGTCCAATCCCACCAGCGAGTGCAAGCAACTAAATGGGGCTCTGGCACATTTATAAGTACAAAGTCGAACTGCTTTTTCACATGTGTAGACATGTGGTGCACTTACAGTAAAAGCAGTCGCCTACTTCTACCATGATTAACATGGACTGTACCACGTGTACTAGGGATATATATTGCGTATGATATTGTTTTTTACAGCACAATACAACAATGTTGGCAAGTTTCTCTAGAGTGGAATGTCGATGTACTAGGGATGAGCAATATATATGTTATATAAAATATTATTTTATTTTTAAAATTATATTTCATAGATATAAATACTCTCAGATGAATCGATTTAAATCTCCTATGGATATTTGACATCAGAATTTAAAACGCTTATGGAGATATGTATCTTTATTTTGATCATCTCAAGCTTTCGGGCTTGTCTGCCCTTCTACAGGAGAAACAATAACGAAAATATAACGCCGCCTGATACTAAACTATTTCGTTATTGTTTCTCCTGTAGAAGGGCAGACAAGCCCGAAAGCTTGAGAAGATCAAAATAAAGATACATATCTCCATAAGCGTTTTAAATTCTGATATAAATACTCTGTTAAATCGACCGCTAAAGGTCGCGCTTTTTTCTTTATATAACCCGTTGTTGTTGTTTCTCGATGGCCGGCTCAAATATTTTGTACATTATGTAAATAAGTTTTTCATTTTTTATTCTTACGCCTTAAGCCAGGCATTATTTCTATAAAATTTAGTTTTCTTATATATTCTATAAGCTCAATTAAAGCAATTTCTAATATTTACTTTTTTTTTATCATACTTTCAAGATTTTTTTGTCACGACTGCCTTAACATAGCATAATCCTCAATATGATCAAAAATCAACAGGATTCTTCTTATTATTATTCTATATATTATATATAGATGGAAATTTGCTGGGAGGATATTGATTTAAAGAGACAAAGGTCGCCTCTCCCGTCAAAATAGACGTCAAAACGTCGCTGGTGTTGTGGCTTTGTCACAGACCCGAGACCGCTAGTTTGCGGTGACGGTCAGTAGATGGCGTCTAGTTTTGACGTCTATTTTGACGGGAGAGGCGACCTTTGCCTCTTTAAATAATATATATATATATATGAACAGTAGCAATGTGTTTCTTTATTATTGAAAACACAAGCTTTCGGATCTTTATAATCCTTCCACAGACATAGCTGTATGTTGAGAGAATGAGGATATATAAATATACAATTTTATTTACATATATATTTAAAAAAAACATAAACAAAAAACCAAACAATTAAAAAGGTGTCCGGAGATGGGTTTCTTTTTATTTAAAACCGTCTCAAGCTTTTAGGCATCTCTGTCTTTCTACAGGAGAACTTATATAATGAATAAAACGCCGCCTGATGTCTTTTTGTCATTTTGCCGTCTTACATTAACTCACTTATCCAAACATCACTGGTACATACCATTGAAACAATTAGAATAACTTCAAAAACTCAATTGAAATCAACAAACAGCTTTAGCAAGACTAAGAGGTGGCCATATAAAACCTAAAAATATCAAAATGGACAAAAAACTTCAATAACTTCTTGAAATACAATAGTGTAGAAGCTTCTCCGGAACATATCATGCTCAGAACTGACAATAGAGGACCTATTTTCCAGGCCTATAACTACCATCGCAAAATTGGAGAGGAGTGGATTTCAGGAATTGGTTTAACCATGGAGATCAGCACTGCCATCACCACAATAATCAAAAAGTGTTGAAGGGAATGCATGCCAAACTTTCGCCAAATCGGAGGCGAAAGAGATTGGGAAAGCTGACGACACTTTACTTCAGCTATTGGTTCAGGTTCGAACCCGCTGCGGTGTATCTTTACGTCAGTAAAATTGATTACATTGCTTATAGAAAGTGTATTTTCCATCTCAATGTAATGCATATAAAATAAAAAGAATTTCAAGAAAGCATTGACTTTCAAATAAAGAAATATTTCTTGAATGATCAAATGTAAAAGTATACCGGAATAACACTTCAATTTTTATTATCCCTAGTACACATGGTACAGGCCATGATAAACATGGTGGGTAGTAGTTAGCGACTGCTTTTACTATAAGTACACCACATGTCTACACATGTGAAAAGCAGTTCGACTTTGCACTTACAAATGTGTCATAGTCCCGTTTGGTTACTTGCACTCGCTGGTAGGGTTAGACTTTTACTATAAGTACACCACATGTCTACACATGTGAAAAGCAGTTCGACTTTGCACTTACAAATGTGTCATAGTCCCGTTTGGTTACTTGCACTCGCTGGTAGGGTTAGACTTTTACTATAAGTACACCACATGTCTACACATGTGAAAAGCAGTTCGACTTTGCACTTACAAATGTGTCATAGTCCCGTTTGGTTACTTGCACTCGCTGGTAGGGTTAGACTTTTACTATAAGTACACCACATGTCTACATCGACCGTGCGGCCACGCGTCGCGCGAGCTCCGTGATTCTCGCCTCTGGCGAGCGGAAAAATGTCGCGACAAGCGACAAATTTGGTATGGGCTGAAAGCCCGTCAAAAGCCGAGAAAAAGCCTGCAAGGCACGGCTCACTAGCACAACCATGTGCAGAATTATCCGCAAATCAAGATTTGCAGAACGAAATCCCAATAGTTTTGAGAAAAAATCAAAACTATGTAAATCCGCCCGCCGGCAGCCAGGATGCAAATTCTGCCGCGCCGGTCGACCTTGCGGCTATTCCAACTTCCAACGCCGCTGCTCAAGTCCGGAGAAACTGGGCTGACATCACAGAAGAGGTGAATCCTGGAGCTGAGGAAGGATTTACCCTCGTCCAGGGTAGGAAGAGGCGCCGTGGCTCGGCAGATTCGCCTACGGCCGCTGCACCATCCTCCAACAGCGGTAGCGCCAGGAGCAGTCGCCGATTGCATTCATCGGCTCGATCGGTACCCCGGGCACAGGAGATCCCGACAACCAGGACCCATATCACAGAGGCCCGGACGAGGCAGGCGTCCTCCTCCGAGGAGCACTGCGTCTACCTGGAACACGGCCCCGAGCTACAGCCCTTCCACTACCTGAGGGCGCTGGACAGGCTGCTTGGAGGAACCGCCGGAGTCGTCCAAGTCTCCAAGGTAAATGGCCACCAACTCCTGGGACTGGCCAACAGGGGCCTCGCCGAGCGCCTCATAAACAACGGCCTTGAGGTTGAGGGCACTCTCCTCAGGGCGTTTCCTTTCCGTAAAAGAGCGGAAAGGATAACGGTGAGCAACCTCCCCTTCTTCGTGGAGGACTCAGCCATCATCAACGCCCTTAGGCCCTTTGGGCGCATCACATCCATCGCGCCCAAAATGATGAAGGCCGGCCCGTACACCTACACCGACGGTCGCCGCGAGGCGTTCATCGTCCTTCACGAAGGAATGACAACCGAGAGGCTCCCCACCCGCCTCGACATCACCATCAAAGGCGAGGCCTGGCCCGCTTATCTCTCTACCGGCATCAAGTGTTCCAGATGCCACGGTCAGGGGCACCGCAGGGCCAACTGCCCCCTGCTTGCAGGGCTGGCCAACAACACCAGAACGGCCCCACCGACCACTCCTGCTGGCGTCCCACCACCGACCACCCCTGCACCGCCTCAGCGGTCAGCAGCCCAGCCTCCTGCGCCGACACCCTCCAATCCAGCCATGGAGGTTTGCAGCGCTCCTCCCGTGGCCCGAGCTGCGCTCCACTCATCCGCACCTCGGCCATCTCCACCAGCGGCCCCAGCCTTTCCTATGGAGGAGACGCCTCCTGCCCCTCCACCAGTGACCCCTGCTCCGTCCCTGCAAACACCTGGGAGTCGCGAGCCTGCGGCCCCAACACCGGACGTGGAGATGTCCATCGTGGAGGAGACCCTTGCGTCCTTCACTTCATCGGCAAAAAACGCAACGAGAGTCGACCTCGATGCGTTCATCGAGGGGCACCCCAGCGTGTCCTTCGCTAAGACGGACGCCCTTGGTCTTGGGCGGGAGGAGGTCCTGGACCTCCTCTCCTCGAGGACCAAGGCGCAGAGGAAGAGACCCCTCCTGTCGCCTCCGCAGTGCGACGCCCTCGTCGGCCTGATCGGGCAAATCCTGGACCTGTGACCCGGAGCAGCCAGCAACCTGTACAAAGTCCTCGGACAAGTCAAGGCCGAGCTCAGGACAACACCAGCAGTGCCTCCAACACCCACACTGCCTGCGCCTTGGCCTTCTAAGCCAACACCACCCGCTCTCCACGGGGAAAAGACGTCGCCGGACATCGCGACACCTCCACCTCCACTGTCTACCGAATTCATTGATGCCTGCTACGACCAGGCAAATGACATATTATATGAATTAAGCGATGAGCGCTACTCGGAGCCTTTATCCGATATAGGAGTCACAGAGGGTGACATCGTAGAGGCAATTATTTTCCCCGACGATAGGGAACCTCTCCTCAGGCGCCTCTCCACTCAGAAGAGAACCACTCTTGCCGGGATCGTCAGCGCTGCATCTGAGCGCGCTCGGAGCTCGGATCCCTTTGTGCGTGAGGGCCTGCGCATACTCAGCGAAATGCTACCCCCCCCAATCTGTAAATCCCATTAATTCTTGATTGAATGTAACTATTGACGAGTGTCAATGAAGTATGTTTTAATTGTCAATTGTCATGTCTACACATGTGAAAAGCAGTTCGACTTTGCACTTACAAATGTGTCATAGTCCCGTTTGGTTACTTGCACTCGCTGGTAGGGTTAGACTTTTATTATAAGTACACCACATGTCTACACATGTGAAAAGCAGTTCGACTTTGCACTTACAAATGTGTCATAGTCCCGTTTGGTTACTTGCACTCGCTGGTAGGGTTAGACTTTTACTATAAGTACACCACATGTCTACACATGTGAAAAGCAGTTCGACTTTGCACTTACAAATGTGTCATAGTCCCGTTTGGTTACTTGCACTCGCTGGTAGGGTTAGACTTTTACTATAAGTACACCACATGTTTACACATGTGAAAAGCAGTTCGACTTTGCACTTACAAATGTGTCATAGTCCCGTTTGGTTACTTGCACTCGCTGGTAGGGTTAGACCTTTACTATAAGTACACCACATGTCTACACATGTGAAAAGCAGTTCGACTTTGCACTTACAAATGTGTCATAGTCCCGTTTGGTTACTTGCACTCGCTGGTAGGGTTAGACTTTTACAAAAGTCAGGGGGGGGGCATTGGCAAATATTTTGAAATTATAAATGAGTGCCCAATGCGGGATTCAATCCCGGATTGTAGCGGTCAAAAACCAACAGTTTAGAACACCCTTCCACGGACCCCCTGGAATAATACTGAAAACATTAATTCGGCCTTGTGAAAAGAAATCATATTGAAAAATTAAAAAAGGTTTCCGGAAATGAGTTTCTTTTTATTTCAAATACCATCTTAAGCTTTCAGGCATATTTGTCCTTCTACCTGAGAACATATAGAATGGATAAAACGCCGCCTGATGCCGAACTTTGGTATCAGTGGCGTTTTATTAATTGTATATGCTCTCCTGTGAAAGGGAAGAGTTTCCAAAAGCTTGATATAAAAATAAAATCTATACACTTATCCCCCGATTTACACGGTACTTGTTTTACACGTTTTCGCTTTTACACGGTTTTCCAAATTAGTTTTTTTTTGTTTTTATCGCACTATACTAAATGCTACTGTGATTGAACACATGCGCTGTGTACACATCTCACGAGGAATCCCGAGCTTATGTGCTGACAACATATTTTAACCTGTCAATGCATTTAATTTTTATTTCTGTGTACACCTATCCCCCGATTTACACGTTTTTCTCAGGAACGTATCTACTGTGTAAATCGGGGGATAGGTGTACTTTCTTAAGCTTTTTCCCCCAAGAAATCCCTAAATACTTTCGTCCAAATTTTTATAATACTCAATTTGTTACAAACCACGGAAATTTCAAAAGTTTTTCTAAATAGAATAAAGACAGTGAAGGATTCAAGTTGCTTTTGTGGTATTGAGGAACAAACCTCAAGACATCTACTGATCGATTGTCCAGCATTTCAAGATTATAGAATGAAGAATGAACAAGTTGTTTGTGAACTTAACGATTTGATTTCCGATAAAAATTCATATTTAAAGTTCAATTCATTTTGTAAATACATTCTAAACTTTCTACAAAATCTGGATCTCTAATGTTTTCATGCGTTGAATAATGTAAATAACTTATGTAAATAAACTTTTCTCCTTGTTTGGCGCAAGTATACCTTGCAGGATATAGCTCTTTGGGAATAAAATATTTGTAAATTGTAAAAAATCTCTGGAAACTTTTTAAAAATTGTTTAACTGATTTTTAGGAGATTTAAATGATTTTTTTAGAAAACATATTGCCCAATATATTGGAACAAATGATTAAGTTCAAATAATTTTGAGTGGTATGAAGTGAGGTAAGAGATTGTTGCGTGGATGTTGCAGTACGGAATGGTGCCAGGAGACTTCATGGCGAACATGCTGAAATTGGATGCCTTGAAAACGCTCGCTGAAATTAGCGCAGTCGGCTCAGCCGAATTGCTTCCGTAAGTACGACTGAATGTAGGTTAACCCGTTCATATTCAATTATTTATCAAGAGAGGCATTTCTCCTTTTGATTAGGCATCAGAACAATACATTGTGTTTATTATCATAGTAAAAAAATGTTGTTGTGTCCAATGAAAAGCTTCAGATGTTTCCTAGCCTCTCTATCACAGTAGTGGCAATGTTCACTATCTTGGGTGTGTAATGTTGCTTTTCTGGGTCAAATTTCTGTTGTTGTTGTTTTTCCAATGGAGGGCCTCAGATGTCTACATATATCTCTATCATAACAGTTGCAATGTTCACTAACTTGGGTGTGTAAAGCTGCTGCTCTGGGTCAATTTTCTTTTGTTGTAATTGATGTGTCCAATGAAGAGCCTCAGATGTCTCCATACATTTCTATCACAGCAGTCGCAATGTCCTCTATCTTGGATGCGTAAAGCTGCTGTTCTGTCAAATTTCTGTTGTTGTTGTTGTGTCCAATGAAAAGTCTCAAATTTTCCCTTGCATCTCTATCACAGTAGTCGCAATGTTATCTATCTTGGGTGTCAAAAGCTGCTGTTCTGTCAATTTTCTGCTATTGATTTTACCAATGAAGAGCCACAGATGTCTCGATACATCTCTATCACAGTCGTCGCAATGTTTTCTATCTTGGGTGTGGAAAGCTGCTGTTCTGGGTCAATTTTCTGTTGTTGTTGTTGTTGTGTCTAATGAAGAGCCTCAGATGTCTCCATACATCTCTATCACAGCAGTCGCAATGTCCTCTATCTTGGATGTGTAAAGATGCTGTTCCGGGTCAATTTTCTGATGTTGTTGCTGTGTCCAATGAAGAATCTCAGATGTCTCCATTCATCTCTATCACAGCAGTCGCAATGTTCTCTATTTTGGATGTGTAAAGCTGCTGTTCTGTCAAATTTCTTTTGTTGTTGTTGTGTCCAATGAAAAATCTCAAATGTTCCTATGCATCTCTATCAAAGCAGTCGCAAATTTCTCTATCTTGGGTATGTAAAGTGTCTGTTCTGGGTCAATTTACTGTTGTTTTCGTGTCCAATGAAGAGTCTCTATACATCTCTATCATAGCAGTCACAATGTTCTCTATCTTGGGTATGTAACGCTTCTGTTCTGGGTCACTTTTCTGTTGTTATTGTCGTGCCCAATGAAGAGCCTCTAAACTTCCTATGCATCTGTAATCACAGCAGTCACAATGTCCTCTAACTTAATTAGAAAATGGAGGCCCTTGTCACGTTAGTAACCTTGGGCCAGAATTAATCTGGTTCTTGTAGAAAACATTGAGAGTGGTAATAAAGAATAAACCACAACACCAGGTTAGGTTTTGTCTGAATTTTCCAAAACTGATGTTGGGCCTCTTTCTTTATCATCAATAGTAAGGTTCTTTAATACGGTGATAAACATAATACGTCGTTCTAATGTATATTTAAAGGGAGAGCTGACTCTCTACGTACATGGATATAATTCAACAACAACAAAAAGCTTTATTAAGACAGTCTTATACGGATTCTACAAGCACAGAAATGTAGGGTACATGCAAGAATAACAGTAATAACAACAACAAAAGTCCCTGTTATGACCCTTTGGTCTTATACAACTTCTTCAAGTAGAAGAGGGTTTATTCAATAGTTACAATAATCAGCAATGTTATTTACAATCTGTCAAGGAGGAGAGAAGGGCCTGCTGGGGAACTAGAGTATTATCATGGGTAGAAGTCATTATATCTCTTGAGGAAAGATTACGCGACAATAAAGTTGGGATATCCAGCAGGTTAAGAAAGTATCCAAGGAATATAATGAATATAATATAAGGCGGCTTATGATTGTTAAACGACATGTGAAATACTATCTCGCATGTGTTTCTTTTCAACGAAAATTCAAAATTTATTTCAAGGAGAAATAACGATTATTTATAATCTTTTGGATGAGGTATGAAAGGGTGAATTGTGAAGAGCAATGATAAACGGAAAAATAAAAGTGTCCAGGGATGGGAAATTACTCTTCACAATTCACCCTTTCATACCTCATCCAAAAGGTTAGAAATAGTCGTTATTTCTCCTTGAAATAAATTTGATTTTTTGTTGAAAAGAAACACATGCGGGATAATATAATTAATATAATTCTCCAGCAACTTCATGTTATATCAAATTAAATATTTCTATTAATACTCCCTTTTTTACTAACTATAATTTATAATATTTGATAAATAGAGAATTAATACACATATA
This sequence comes from Cordylochernes scorpioides, assembly GCA_030710605.1. Lineage (NCBI taxonomy): Eukaryota > Metazoa > Arthropoda > Arachnida > Pseudoscorpiones > Chernetidae > Cordylochernes > Cordylochernes scorpioides. The sequence goes on along the minus strand of CP092865.1, from coordinate 119,194,852 downwards.
TAAAAATTATCAAAGATTCAGAATATATGACTGGTTTGAGAGTCAAATGTCAATAACTATTTTTATCTAAAACTTCGTATATTGAGTTATTTATAATATATAAACATAAAAGGTTTCACTTGAAGTGAATATGAAATAGTAGAAAGGTAGACCAATAATAAAGGAGAATTTGTAGAATAAAAATATTTTTGTAGTATATATATATTTAAACTTTTAGAAACTTCAAAATCTCGTAACACATCATCATAATCTATTTTTTATGGTTTCTCTCAGTATTTGTAATTATCGAAAATACTGATTATTTTCTAATTGATATACAGTAGAACCTCCCTATAAAGGACACCTAATTGCAGAGCCAATGTGTTTTAGGAAGAGGTGTCCTCTTATCTGAGAGTTGCTAAATACAGTAGAACCTACCTATAAAGAACACCTAATTGCAGAGCCAAAGTGTCCTTTAGGGAGAGGCGTCCTCTTATCTGAGAGTTGCTAAATACAGTAGAACCTACCTATTAAAAACACCTTATTGCAGAGCCAAAGTGTCCTTTAGGGAGAGGCGTCCTCTTATCTGAGAGTTGCTAAATACAGTAGAACCTACCTATAAAGGACACCTTATTGCAGAGCCAAAGTGTCCTTTAGGGAAAGGTGTCCTCTTACCGGAGAGTTACTAAATTGTAAAAATGGTAATTTTGCAAATGAAAACTGTCCATTGTAGAGAGGTGTCCTCTAGCGGGGTGTCCACTAAAGGGGATTTCTACTGTATTACATTCCATTAATAATACATTGTAGAGTAGAATATGATAGGCGATTCAAAGTGTTGGAGAACAAAAGCTTTATTGTGACTTCGAATAAATATTAAAAATAACTCAATCATAAAAAGAACGATGTTATAAATTTTCCTATTCTTTTATAATGGCCAAAATTTACATACTTCTTATTTACATCTCACAATATCATTGGACAAGAATAAATATCTATGGTAATTAAAACCAACAACTCCATATTGTATAATACTTATAACAATATTTTCATGTTGTATAATAAAAACACATCTATAAATAATTATACGCATTATTGACATGTGTCATTACATCATCATATGTAATGTACTTTGTACAAACTTAGGATAAATAAATAAAACTCTGTAATAGATTAAGAGTTGAGCTAAAGCAAGAGATTGAGATGGAAGTCCAACAATATCTAAAGATAGGAAACTGCCAGGGCGTTGCCATTTAACAATTTCGCTTCCGATCCACGCTCTTGTTGCACATCCGATGAAATTCAATACTTCCTCTCTCGGCAAAGATATATGTGACCTCCGCCCTTGCCGAAAATATAGTCATTTGATAGTCACTTCACCATCAGCGTGAGCCCTCGTCAGTTGTGTTCAAGGTCCACCTCATCGACCATGTAGAACAGTAAGAACTCTTCTATCTCCATCTTTCGCTGCTTAGCTCGACTCTTAATCTATTACAGAGTTTTATTTATTTATCCTCAGTTTGTACAAAGTACATTACAAATGGTGATGTAATAACACATGCCAATCATGCGTATAATTATTTATAGATGTGTTTCTATATACAACATGACAATCTTGTTATAAGTATTATACAATATAGGGTTGTTGGTTTAAATTACCATAGATCTATATTCTCCGACCTAAATATTCATTTCGAATTTTACTAACATTGTAACAATAAGTTAATAACCAAATATAACAATGCACCTATATTTTAGGGATTGGCCTTACGACCCGATGTCTATCAACGCTGCAAATTTATTGTATGAGAACAAGATAGGTAAGTTTTCTTATCTTTTCTATATATCCATCTCAGTTGTGTGTTTTACAGTAATTGCTATTGGAATTCTGTTTCCACCTTTCTTCCAGATAAATCGACCTCGGTGAGTTATGTATATAAACCTTATCATTTTTTAAGAAAAAGGCATCTCCTTATCGTGCAACTGAAAGTTGCTGATGGCTTGAGCCATCTATCAGAATAAATATCAACTATTCTCATTGATTTTTAATTATTTCAGAATTGGCCAAATACCAATTCTTGATTAATCAAGAAAAGGTAACCACGGATGCGTTTCGGGCTGTTGGCCCTCATCAGCAACTTTCAGTTACACGATAAGAAGATGCTTTTTTCTCAATTTATGCACCTTATCCCAGTACAATATCACATTTGTACTATTTTTTCACTTATCCTTTTCATTTATAAATCCAGCTTTCGATATACCAATTTAAAACCTTTTTTTTTCAGAGAAGACTTGAATTTTAGAGTAAGCTATAATTAATTTTTCTGATAAAAAACTCAATTTATTTTTTTTTTTTGTAGAAGAGCGATTTCTTGAAGCATACTGTAGCGAACGCTAGAGATGTAAACTGTAAACTTGTAAATAGGTAAATTCTTGATTTTCTAATTAATTAAAATACTTTGTTAGCTTTGTAATAATATTCAAAGTATTTTATCTTTTACAAATTATTGATAACTTTATCATTTGCCTTATCTATTTATCAATTATTTTCGTTTTTTTCATTCTGCATTGTTTCCTTTTTTTTTTTAATAATAACTAAAAATATTTTAGAGTTGTTTATTTAAATGAAAAATAAAATAAATAATTAAAAGTAACAACTTTTAAATAAAAAAAATAATATTATTTGAAATATTAAGAGTATTTATAAATATTTCTAATTATACATGTAAATAAAAAAATGGCAATCATCATCAATATAAATATATAGTTCAAGATAGTTATATTTTATAATGCACTAGCCCGCCATCTGTTATCAAAATTCGAAACTATTTTAAAGGCGTAAGATTCTTTTTGAAATTAAACAATTTCTACTACCCTTACTGCAATGCATTTAATGCCCAGCCATTAAATCTTCCATTGCAGTAAGGACAGTATGAATTGTTTAATATCAAAAAGAATCTTACGCCTTTAAAATAGTTTCGAATTTTGATAATTATATTTTTAAATTTTCTTAATGGTATTATCTAATAATATATATATATATATATATATAGAATTAGCTTCTGACTCAATATTTAAACTACACTTTCGTTACTGTAAGATACTCACAGAAGTTGGGTGCGCAGTTATCTCAATTATGGCACATGTGGATTTCTCATGGCCCACGAGCTCGGCCATACCTTCGACACTGGTGGTACGTATCCTAGGGATAAGCAAAAATAATAATAATAAATCAACTAATTAAGAATAGGTGCATTTTTTGATCGTGCAACTCAAAGTTGCTGATGGCTTGCGCCATGCAAATGCCCTTTTAATTTATCCACCTGATCCAAGTGCAAATTCACTTTTTGTACTATTTTTCAAAAATGAACTAATGCTTAACAGTAATTTGTACTAAATGTTCTTCCATTATCTCACCTATTGACCTGGGGATGTGCCAGGAATCGTTACCCACAGCATGACCAAATGGAGTGAAGAGAATGTCAAGATTCATAGCAAACTGGCGCAATGCTTCGTCGACCAATACAACAACTATTTATTTGATGGATCAGGTGCCTTACCTCAACCAGTTAAGGTAACTACAATCTCTCTTCGAACCTATTTGAACTTTGGAAGAAAACACAGCGATAACTCAACCGCGATCCACTCAATGATCATTTAGAACTTCGAGAATGAGATTTCTTTATTTCGATTTAGAGCGCTATGTCCCCCTAGGGACACTTGCACTTTAAACATAAACAAAATATTTTGAATGAAAATAAAGAAAGATATTTAAATATGTTCAGATTTAGGATGCAAGTTAGTTAGATGAAAAGATAAAAAAATATCAACACAATTGATATATAAAATTTTACACAAATAAATTTACTGGCAATGCGTTTCTTTTAAATATCATCAAATATTATCTCTACAGACCTTACTGCAATGATATGAGTTATTGAATGAGAGGGCTTGGCTCAACAGTAGTGAACCCTCTCAGCGGTTTCGCCAAATTAATCTCTAGACCGCTCTACTATTGTATTGGACTGGTTTTGTTATATACTCTGCATTTTCTATGGAAGGCAGCTTAGGGGTGTTTAGTGAACTATGGACATAAGCTTATAGGTCTGTAGAGGTGCATACATATAATTTCAAGGTATTGCATCGAGCAAAGCTCTTCCGCAAAATATGTTTTCATAACCAATATATATTAGTAAATTAAATTGCTAGTAAATTTATTTGTGTAAAATTTTAACGATAGATGGCAATAAAATTTAATTTACTAATAAATATTGGTTATGAAAACATATTTTGCGGAAGAGCTTTGCTCGATGCAATACCATGAAATTATATGTATGCACCTCTACAGACCTATAAGCTTATGTCCATAGTTCACTAAACACCCCTAAGCTGCCTTCCATAGAAAATGCAGAGTATATAACAAAACCAGTCCAATACAATAGTAGAGCGGTCTAGAGATTAATTTGGCGAAACCGCTGAGAGGGTTCACTACTGATGAGCCAAGCCCTCTCATTCAATAACTCACATCATTGCAGTAAGGTCTGTAGAGATAATATTTGATGATATTTAAAAGAAACGCATTGCCAGTAAATTTATTTGTGTAAAATTTAACGATAGATGGCAATAAAATTTAATTTACTAATACAATTGATATATGTACAAAGGGTTGGTATGCAAATTTAGTTAAATGAAATCAAATTGTGTAAAGTATTGTGTAAAGTATCGAGGATGATCAGGAAAAGCTTTCTTGGAGTAATTCCTGCATGTTGACCGATGTCACAACAGTGAAGATAACTTCTGTTGTTGCTTATTCCTCAAATTGTTTAAACGATCTCAAGTAGGTTCCATTGTCTCAGCTTTTCTATTATAGTCCTGGGGTTTTCCCAGAGGTCTTTTTTTGGAGGTTTTGATACAATTCAATAGATGTTCAGGACTGGCTGGTTGGCAATCGTATTTGGGGCATTTCGGGAATGTTTTGATATTTCCATTAAATTTGAGAATTCTAAGATGTCCTGTTCGTAATCTTGAAATCGCCGTTTGTTCTTCCCTAGCAAGGGTGTGGAGAGAGGTTATTTTTTGTTTATGGATGGAAAAAATTTCAGAATAGGTGAGTTGGGAGTTTTCAGGCTGGTCCTTACAACCTTCTTTAGCCAACTGGTCAGCCATCTTGTTGCCATCTATGTTAACGTGAGAGGGGATCCATTGGAACGTGATCTGGCTTTCCTGTGAGATATATTTGGGATTCTTGAATATTTTTGTTGTTGTTTTGTCTTTGGCAGAATCTATATCTTTTATGTGTTGTATATCACTGAGACTGTCAGAGAGAATACAGAGTAGATAACTTCTAGATAACTTATATGTATAGAAAAAACATGTGTCGGGTTTTAGAATTCTTCGTCACTTGTGTATATGTTACAGGTGGATGGTCGTAAAACCGTTGACGACAACATTGCCGACCATGTCGGTCTGACCCACGCCTACCGAGTAAGTAGCAATATTGAGATGGATACTATCTATTTTTTAAATATCAAACCAGAATATTAGAAACATTATATATTATATATGGCAAAATATTTTTCAATATATACATGATATTAATACAAAGTAATAACGCACCATTTATATAACAAATGAAAACAATAAGACGCGAATGTTTCATTGCAGTAAGGACAGTAGTGTTTTGATTTATTTATGAAAAAAAAAACATTCGCGTCTCAATGTTTTCATTTGTTATATAATTTATATTAAAATGTAATATAATTATATTGTAGAAGCCAAAAATGTGGACACAGTCCAACTCGCCAGTTTGACAATCATGTAATACAAAACAGGATAATAAAGTTTGATTGAGAGCTCGCCGTCACCTAGACCGAAAAAGGATCGTCGATTAGACAGTCGGACCGACAAACATAGTTGGATATCAAACAGTTCCACTCTGGCTCTCACGTAGATCACACTCTCCTGGACCGGCGCTGGCCTCTCTCTCTCTCTCTCTAACCATCCTGCCTCGAGGCGTGCCACCTGTGCCGCCTGTGGGTCCCAAGACGGGTCGCTGACCCACAGATATTGGAGTTTCCGAGCCGTGCGACCCCTGCTCCGGGAGGTGTTCGCCTCCATCCCGAGGCAATGAAGTTGACCAGTGTGACAAAGGCTACCATCTACAAGTACCATCTTGGTTTTGAGGTGGGCAATGGCAGCCATCACTCTGTGGGAGAGAGCTTTCGCAGTCCATCGGTGTTGGAGCCTTTCCTGCGGTGGGCGGAACCAATGAAGACTATATATTATATATGTATATATTTGTCAATTTTATATTTTGAATTTATTTATCTATATTTATCCTTATTTAATGATATTTGTTCATATTCAAATTGTATTTATGTATTTAACCTTATATAATCTTATATGTACATTGTAATAAATCAGTTTCAATCTCTCTCTCTCCCTCTCTGAAGTGACATCCAACCAGCCTCGTCCCTTTGTGCTATCCATTGACACCTGAAACCACTCTAAAAATCAAATCACGTGTGTTGTGACAGGCCTATAGAGAGTTCAGGAACAACAACGGCCCTGAGCCACTCCTGCCTGGCCTCAACTACACGGAGTCTCAGCTTTTCTTCATCCAGTTTGCTCAGGTCCTCACTACCCTTTCTTAATTGTACCATGCTAACAATGATTAACACCCATAAATAGTAATACAATAGATATGTATCATTTGTATATGAATAATATAATATTCTAAACTATTATAGAAGGATTCTTTTGATAATTAATCAATTTCTACTGCCCTTACTGCAATGGAAAAATTAATTCCATTGCAGTAAGGGCAGTAGAAATTGTTTAATTTTCAAAAGAATCCGTCTACAATTGAACATCTATATATATCATGTACATACATATATTTTGGCTGAATATTTTATGGACTTTGCATTTATATTCATTTGTTCTGAAAATAGAGCAATCCATTCTTAAATCATTAGATAATAAAAAAAGCATATATTGGATTGAATAAAATATTTATTTGCTAATATTTCGGTTGGCTGAACGCTAACCTTTATCAAGGCATTACAATTTTGTATACATAAACTCAGCGCCGTTTATATTATAACACTATGCGGCGCTGAGTTTGTTTATACAAAGATGTAATGCCTTGATAAAGATTGGCGTTCTGCCAGCCGAAATATTGGCAAACAAATCTTTTATTAAATCCAATATATGCCTTTTTATTATCTAATTTATATTGTCATAACCAAAAATGTACATAGCGTGTAACTGTAAATAATACATCGGCAGCTTGGCGAATGCTATGTACCTAAGGCCCACACGAGATCTAATGGAATCTTGACAATCTGCCAAAGAGGTGTTTAGCTGGCAAAGTGGCTGGGCCATATCTATGGCTAAAATATAGATGGAAATTTTGCCGGGAGGAAATTGATTCAAAGATATATATATATATATATATATATGGCGTCTGGTTTTGACGTATATTTTGACAAGAGAGGCGACTCTTGTCTCTTTGGATCAATATCCTCCCGGAAAAATTCTATCTATATATATATTTATATAAAATCTCCTTTTATAGAGCGTTTTATACACATTTTCACTTTTATTCATGCCCCTCCATGTTTTTACTTCTTACTCTGTTGAAGCACACAGGAAAAGATTGATTGTCTAAATAAAGACTGTGTGTAAACACTATTTATAAAAAATATGTTACATATTGGCATAAATCCATAGGATACTGGAAATAATGGATACTGGATACTGGAAGTGATTTCTTTATTTATTTGATGTGTTTCCACAAGTCCATATCTCAGAAGAAGGCCAAGTGACACTCACTCCTCACTTTCTTACTGCTACTCTTTTTGTGTTGTTTTTCTTGTTTCCCTCTTTCTCTCTCTTTTTTTTCTTGTTTTTTTCCTTCTGTCTATATCGTTGTTTCCTTTGTCTCACTGCTTTGTTCTTATGCATACCTCTGGTGAATCCTGTATAGGGTCAGTGACCCTAAATAAAGGCTTTTTGTTGTTGTATTTATTTGATGTGAAATGTCACTTCTTTTGACATGGGAGTTACATGGCAATTTGTGACAGACATGGTGCGCCGCCTACAGCACGGGAGGAGCCCAAAGGTCCTTGGCAGACACTCATGCGCCCAACAAATGGAGGTAAGCCCTAAAATCTCTTTAAAATATCTCTATAATCTTCTATGAGTTTTATAGAAACAATCAATACTATATATATATATATATGGAAAACAATAGAAAAAATAAAAGATAAGTGGGTCAGGTGTTGATATTAAAAATAAGAAAGCATCTCCTGACCACAAGCACATGTGCTTTTTAGATGGCAGAGCGCCATCTAGTGGAGTAAAAATAAACTAAACGTTTATTTAGCTTATTCCGAGATATTTGGCCAACCCAATTTCTTGATAAATCAAGAAAAGCCATCCACGAACGCGTTTCGCGCTGTTGGCGCTCGTCAGCGTGGAGAAGGCTGTAACCATTGCGACCAAAAATATTTTTTGGACCCAATGGCTTCCCGAGAAATCAAGAAATGGGTATTTAAGGCCAAATTTGCGTAAAGACGCTTAACACATGAAAAAACAATAGAAAAAAATAAAAGATAAGTGGGTCAGGTGTTGATATTAAAAATAAAGAAAGCATCTGACCACAAGCACATGTGCTTGTGGTCAGGAGATGCTTTCTTTATTTTTAATATATATATTTTATATATATATATATATATTTTTAAATTTATGCACCTTATCCCAGTACAATGTTACATTTGTACTATTTTTTCATATATATATATATATATATATATATATATATAAATATAAAGCATATATTGGATCTAAATTTATTAATCAGCCAATATTCCTAGGGACAACACGCCTCTCTTTATCAAGGCTTTTCTTTGATTTAAACTAAATCACGTGGGATCCACTCACGCTATACAAGACCAAAGCAAGAAACCATCTAATGAAAGTTTCACTGTATATAACATATATTTGTTATATTTAATAATAATAATAATTAAAAGAGTATATAATTAAATATCCATTTGATTAAATAAATGAAGAGACTGATAAATATTAGAAAATAAAAATGAGTAAGGATTATGATTCAATATGTTGTGTTGATAAATATAAATAAAATATTTTACAAGTATAAATATATACAAAAATAATAAAATAAAAAATAATAAATAAATAAATAATTTAGGAAGATATAAATTCTCTATAAATTTCTGGTATGTCAATTTTCCTATTTATGCTTTATGAATCTTTTATAGAGGCCCAGCTTTCTAAAAATAACCTGCAGTGCTTTTCTTTAATATTCTGGTATAAAATGGATGCTTTTTCAAATTCGGGTATATGATTATTGTTCAGTGCATGGTCTACTAGGATAGATAATGGTTTATGGATTCGTAGAGCTGTTTGTGTTGGTTAATGCGTTCTTTCAATGCTTTGCTGGTTTCTCCAATGTAAGTGGCTGGACAGGTTTTTATATAACATATATATATATATGTCATAATATATGCTCTTCCAGGATTAATAAAACAAACCAACAGCCAACGAGAGAGAGATGGGCAGCTAAAGAGAGACACTTTAGACAACTAACTTACGACCATTTTTGGCCACATTCCTGTTGGGGCCGCCCGTCACCACCTGGCGACTATTCTGGTTAGCCCCCCGGTTGTGTACACAGGGAAAACAGTCGTTCAGCGGACAGCGCTATCGCTACCTCTTTCTCTCTCGGATGGCTTCCAGATTCCTCTTCCAACTCGTCGTGTGATTATTTCTCTCCTCACCACATTTACCACTATATTGTCACATCGAAAGTCGACAGGATAAGACCTGGCCGGGAAGCGAATCCCTTATATACCGGAGTATGAGGAAACAAGAAGCCAAGCCACGATGATCGACCAAACCCAACTCAACTGTAACCACTCCTCTTCGAGCCCTCAACCCCTTCCTCGCCAACCTTTGAACCGTGATCCCGAAGAAGTATTCACCTACGACGGAGATGGAGCTGCCACGCACTTCTTCCAGCACTAGATCTACTCAAGAACGATCGCCGTGCCAGAGCAGGACACCTCCCGCCATCATGGACAAGACTCCGCCATCTCCCTACCGCTACTGTGATGTACAACACTGGTACGCACAGTGTCACAGACAGAACTCTCCCGAAGCTCAATGAACTTACCTGCGCCCTAAACCAACATAACTCGTGAGTGTAATTGTCTTAACTCCTACCATTCATTCTTTAAATAAGTAATTCCTTGTAGATTGTCCCAATATTTCCATAATTAGCTCAATATGTGTGAATATGTAAAAATATTTAATATTTCCATTTATCTCTCCACCCCTATTAACAGTGATCTTATTATCCATATTATATCTAGCTATGTTAAACTCATTTAATTAGTTACCTTACCAGTAGATGTAACAATCGTCATTTTAATTAAATAATTTCCATTTTAACGTAACTCTTTAAAAAAATATATATATATTAAAAAAAAAAGGAATTCTACCTATTAACGCTTTACGATTTTTACTATTAACAATAGATTTTTCATAATCAAATTATTTATAAAAATATGCCTCCAGCACCTAAACTTTTGTATAGACCTCTCCTACTTGTAAGCACGGCTCACGAAAAATAATTTCTTTCCCTAATCGATTCAAAATTCACCCTGTAATTCAGGCGTCGAAGAATTCCAACCACCACGTGAGCCTTGCTTACAACCAACCCTTGGTGACTCTTATCTATCTTCCCCTTAATGCCCCTCTCATTCTTACAACTTTGTTAACTTTATACCAGCTCAGGACCTTTATAGAGAATTATTGATTAATCAATTATCGAACTTCTATATTGTCATTTCAAAATCCTAACCTTCGCCCTTCATTTATGATAATTTATTTCGTAGTTCATCTCTAGCCTATCCACCGACCCACACCATCTAGCCAATGGTGTGTTCGTCACAGGGTGCAGATTGACTAACTGCTAGATATTTATCAACCCCTTTTTGTTCGCACTTGAACAATCTGCATCGAGTGACACAGTTCGCTTCTTCTTCTCGCGCCACACGTTCGCCACACGGACCCTGTCTTCAAATCTATGTTTGTCCATTGTCCAAACCAGCACGATATAGCCTACCTCCGATATTTCCCACGGAGGTACGTTAAACATGGGCGCTGATTTTGTCCGGTCCGTCATCATTTCGCGAAGACATGGGTCTTACTTTCAACCCACCGCGAAATCATCGCCTTGCACAAGCTCCCACAACGGTTCAAACACCTCGTGTCCGAGCAGCTTGTCACTTGTAACGGACAACGCAGTCCTCGTCCCAATTTTTGGCACTGTGCGCGCATACTTTCCGCAAATTAAATATAAGTCCGTTCGACTTCCTCACCTACACACGGGACTTTTCCCCTCGGACTCGCTACACAAGTAACTGCATAGATAAGTTAGATTGGCCCAAAGCAAGTTTCCCCTCGCTCTGTTCGCCGAAATTCTAACATTGTATGTAGTTCGATATTTACCTCAGTCCTGAGCTCACACAATTGCCAACCTCAACCTCATTTCTCGTACTCTACACTTATAGCATAGAAAGCCCATGACAAGTTTCCCCTTGCCATGTCCGCCTGAAAAATATCTTAAAGTGTAGAGTTCCCCAGTCTTAATGATCTTCAGAATTTCATCATATGTATGTGACTCTTCTTCTCGTTGTTCACACTCCTCCATATCACTTCCATTATAGTACATTAGAATTTGTTGTATATAGCCTTTTATAACCTTGATATTTTCAAAGATTTCCTTAAATGTCAAACTCCCCGGTGTTGTAAAACTGCTTGTAAATAATATTTACTTGTGTACTATACAATATTTTATTTACATAAAACTATGTCACCATTACCTTAACTAATTTTAACTGTAAAATTATTTTCTCTATTCCTGGCTTCTCCAGCTTTAAATATACTTAAACCATGTTCAGCCTTCTTCAACGGGGGCCATATGTCATAATATATGCTCTTCCAGGATTAATAAAACAAACCAACAGCCAACGAGAGAGAGATGGGCAGCTAAAGCGAGACACTTTAGACAACTAACTTACGACCATTTTTGGCCACATTCCTGAGGGGGCCGCCCGTCACCACCTGGCGACTATTCTGGTTAGCCCCCCGGTTGTGTACACAGGGAAAACAGTCGTTCAGCGGACAGCGCTCTCGCTACCTCTTTCTCTCTCGGATGGCTTCCAGATTCCTCTTCCAACTCGTCGTGTGATTATTTCTCTCCTCACCACATTTACCACCATATTGTCACATATATATATATATATGATGTATGGATTTAGATCCTGTCGACTTTCTATGTAAGATATCGAATTGATCCTATCCACTCACTATAATAATACTCGATATTGTTGATCCTATGTAAGATCCTGTTGACTTACTGCAGGATTGATGACTTGTGGTGGTTGATGATTGATGATTGATGGTGCAGCCGTTGGTTGAATGGTAGGGTTCCACAGGGAAAATAACGAGACAAAACCAGGATGGGATAGAATCTAGACTTCGCGATAAGGGAGAGAGAGAAAGTTGGGACTGGAGGAGGTACCTTGCCTTTCACATGATCGAAAAGAATTTTACCTTGGTTGGAATCGGATTTGAGCACGCCTTGCTTCTAGCCTGGTCGCCTCCCTTCTGTCTAACTTCCTAGCCGAGATATTCCTCGTTAACTCTCTCGGCTTCTCATTGGATGGGATCGTCCTACGTTATTGGTTATTAGTTGTTCATGCTTAACTGTGATTGGTTGTTGGTACCTCCATTGTCGTCATGATTGCCATCTTCCAGGAAGAAGAAGGTCTTTGAACTTTAGTTTTATGGGTCCTGGGGAGTGACCTTTACTTCCTGGATGATGCAATCCTGGTAATTGCTCTTCTCTCTTTTCGCGAAACCTAACCTTTATTTAAAACTTTTGACGATACATTGCATAGATTGTGGTGGGATTACACAGTGATATATACAAATTATCACATATATGTTATATAAAAATATTATTTTATTTAAAATCATATATTTCATAGATTCAAATATTCTGTTAAATCGACCGCCAGAGGTCACGCTTTGCATATAATTTTTTTTTCCCGTTAGCCGGTTCAACCCTTGTGTACATTATGTAAATAAGTTTTCCATTTTTTAATTCTCACGCCTTAAGCCAGGCAATACTTTTACCAAATTATGTCTTTTATATATTCCTTAGCTCAAATAAATAAATCTCTGATCAAAACTATTTTATTATTCCCACGACTTCAAAACAATATCGTAACATACTCATGGATACCAAAATCAAGCAACAAATAATAATAATTCAATATTTCAATCTAATTCCAAAATACAACAGAAATCTCATTCATCTTTATTTATAACATATATATGTCGTATTGTATATGTTGTATGTTGTATTTAAATTCATACTCATATGTAACTACAAAATGGCGTCAATAAAACGGATACCCGGGAAGGATAGTATAAACAAGAGAGATTTATAGACATTGGTCGTGGCAGTCCATGATTGGACGTCCTCTCCCTCTGACGTCACAATTAGGACATAAGCTGGGGCTGAACTCAGACAGGGGATCCTGACAGGGAGTCCCCAGCTAGAAAAGAAGATTCCCAGACAGGACATCATTCTTATTTGTTTATTGTTTTGTTTGTTTCTTCTGTAATAGGCGCAAATATTTTAATATCGCGTTTGTTTGATTAATAAAATGAAAATAAAGTTGGATATCAGAGGAGAACAATTTACAGATTGAAGAAAACCTTAAGGAATATTTTATAATAAAAATATTATGATGCATAGCGCGTCATCTGTTATGAATATTCGAAACTATTATAGATAGCAGTAAGGACAGTAGAAATTGTTTAATTTTTCAAAAGAATCATACACGTCTATAATAGTGTCGAATAAAAATATTTTTAAATATTTTAAATATTAAATATATATACAGGGTGTACCAGGTAAATTGGGACTAACTTTGACAGTCCATAAAACAAAAACTACTTGAGATTAAAAACTTGTTTTTTTTTTTTCATTACGTAGCCATATTCATGTAAAATGCAACAGTACATGTGTGCGCAGTGTAGTGATGAACAGTAACCGAGAATTTGAAAATCGAGCTGCCATCATCGTTGCTCTGCGCGCCGGAAGGAGCCCCAAAGAGATAGTGGATTTTCTTAAGTTGCCCAAAACCACTATTTATCGTGTCAAGAAGCAGTTTGATAAGGCCGACAGCAACAAAGAGGGGATAGTTACAAGGAAAAAGCACTCGCGTCGATCGGACAGGGTAAGAGGCGAAGAATTTGTCAAAAATGTCAAGGAGAAGATTGATGGAAACCCTGGGAAGAGCATGAGGGCCATAGCCAAGGAAATGGACGTTGGCTCTATGACAATTGTCAGAACTATCCATGAGGACCTTGGTCTCAGCTCCAGCCCATAAGGCAAAAAAGACACAATCGTGGCTGACACTTAACGTCCCTAGTCACTGGGGTCCTGATATTTGGCCCCTAATTCTCCAGATTGCAATCCCCTCGACTACTATGTATGGGGCGTTGTTGAGAGAGATGTCAACAAAGCTCCTCATACCACCATCCAGTCTGTCAAGAAAGCAGTTCACACGGTGATGACCCAAATGGACAAGGTCATCGTCGCCAAGGCCTGTGCTTCATTCCGCACTCGCCTCGAGACTGTTGTAGCTAATAATGGAAACTACATTGAATAAATAAAAACTATATCCTTTTATCTACTACTGTGTCAAATTTCATTCGGATATTTTAATTTTTACTTGCAAAAAATTTCAGTTAAAATACCATTGTTGAAATTCCCAATTTACCTGGTACACCCTGTACAAAAAGAGATGTTTGATGCAGGGTAAATGGACCCTTGAGCAACCACCCCGAGTTTTCAGAGGTCTTCAATTGCCCAAAGGGAAGTCCAATGAATCCAGAGAAGAAATGTACATTGTGGAATTGAGACAATATGATTGCTTGTTGAACATACCCATGATGTAATGTGTTACAGATTATGTTTCCATCCTTGTTTGCGCTTTTATTGTCAATAAAGTAAGCATTGTTTTATTACTAATACATGTGTGGATTTTTATCTCAATATACCATTCACGTGTTTGTTAAGCTACATCATTATTAATAAAATAAAATTTATAACGAATAAATTTTCTGACAAAATATTTCCTTTCAATATTATATTCAAATATTAATCTGAAAATTAATCTCAAAATTTGATGTTTTTATTGAAAAGAAACACATTGCCAGTAAATTTATTTGTTACAAATTTTATTGATAGATATACCAATTTATGAATTGGAATATAAATTTTGTTAATGAACTTCTTCTTTCTTATCTTCCTAACTGTGTGAAGTAGAATGCGTCTGCCTTTGTCATTAAGACTGGGAGCACTACTCAGTGGCAGGCCGACTTATCTCCAAAATAAATGGCCGCCTCTGACTTGAGGAACAGACACCATGTGCAGCCGCTCCTAACATGGAGTACAAACGCTGCTCATCCTGTATCCCTGGATTAGGAGCCCTTACAGGGTACTATCAGCCGGGCCAGCTGAGCCCAGGTTTTTTTACTGAGCTTGTTACTGCTCCCCCTCCTCCTTTTTCATCCGGGCTCGGGACCGGCAAACGCGGAGTTTGTTAATAAATTGAATTTTTACAATATTGAGTTGGAAAGAAAATACCATCTAAATTCTAATATATAAATAATCGTTTAATATTAAAAAATAAAATCGTATTTGAAATGTATGAAGTTAAAATAGACCTATAAATTTCTCTCAGCTTGGAAGTTATAATATTATCAATTATATAATTTATCTTGTATATGATTATAAAAAGCTCACATTACTTTTCTATTCCCAATGACAAAAAGAATGGCTTCTACCTTTAATATGATATTTATTTTCCCAAGTTTTTCAACTATTTTTTTTTGTTATATAATCAATTTATATATTGCCATGTGGAAAATTAGGTAAGACCAACTTTGGCATGAGTCAACAATTTATTTCAGGCAAGAACAAACTATGAAGGATAAACAAAAGATAAGCAATGAGGGAAGTTTACAGAGTAGTAAAATATAAACGTAAAAAAATGATACTCTGTTAATAAAATAATAAATACTTTGCTACATAGCTCCTTCTCTATGGGAGCTGTGACCCACAGCTTGCAATTATTGTAGTTACCGACGTGGATCTGACGTGCTTCTGCCAAGGATTCCATCGAAGTAGTAGTACATTTGCGTCGTTTTTCTTGCGGCGTGAAGAGCGGCTTTGTCATCGTATCGTCTATAGGGACATCGTCATCTTGGAGAGAAGTCTTGGCTTTGACACGGCGGTGGAATCCTGGAGTCAGTCTCTGGAAATGTAGATCACAGTATCCATGGCCTTAAGGTCTTCTCGGCGATCTTCAGTTAGTCTTCCCTAACTAACCCAGCATCTCCACCAAAATGCCACGTGGAAAATTAGGGAAGACCAACTTTGGGATGAGTCAACAATTTATTTCAGGCAAGAACAAAGTATGAAGGATAAACAAAAGATAAGCAATGAGTGATATTTAGAGTAGCAAAATATAAACATTCACTTCTACTAGATTTCCTCCCCTGCCAAGACTCATGCCTCTCACTGCACCCAGGCGCTGTTCCCTACCATCTCTACGTTTCCACCACCCCTGCGAGACATCATTGCTGCCAGATCTTAGGATCCCTTGCCACCTGACATCGCGTCTGCTGCCATGATGTGGGGCTAGAAGACCATACCTGAATTGGCCAATTAGCCAGGAATTTGAGCAAGCAAAACAAAAGATAAGCAATGAGGGAAGTTTACAGAGTAGTAAAATATAAACATAAAAAATAATGCTCTGCTAATAAAATAATAAATATTTCGCTACAATAATGTAGATATTTAATATTTACAGATTAATCCAGAAAGCCATGATAATAAAATATAGAATACATAATTTGAGTAAAGTATTACCTGACTTAAGGCGTAAGAATAAAGAAAATGTTATATATTTACATATCTACTGAATGATTTAAGCCGGCCAAAGTAAAACACAACAACAATGGATTTATATAGAGATAGGCGCGACATCTGGCGGCCGTTTTACAGAGTAGTTTGTTATAGAAATTATAATTTTATATAATAAAATTGTCGCATACCTTGGGATATTTGCATGGTATTGTTTTATTTTGTATATTTGTATATTTTTATATTCTGTATATTTGTATATTTACATTTTGTTTCTTTAAAAGGATGGTGAATTTGTATGTCCGCGAGAAGCGCGATATTTATATATAGGTCAAAAAAGGTAATAAAGTAGAATTTCTTTTGCTTAGGATCTTCTCTTATTCATTCTTACTCGTTCTTTTAAATAGAACATCACAATATGGCGCAGCCGACAGGATGATCTCGACAGAGCTTGTAGTAACTAGCTGTGTTAAAGCCCAATTAAAAACTTTCAATTTACTAACTAACAAATCCATTAACAGTCTTAAGGAAGGAAGGTTATGGATAATCTATTAAGTGAAAATATATCAGAGCATGAATAAGGAACAGTCAAAGAAAATTGAAATGAACATTGAAAAAATAAAGGAAGAAGCTGTTAAGTATGAAAACCTAAAAAACGAAATGGATGATATTGAAGACATGCAAGATGAAGAAATGAAGGATTCTGAAGCGAAGCCTAAGGACGAAGAAATGAAGGATTCTGAAGCGAAGCCTAAGGGCGACGGAGTAAATGATTCTGAAGCAAAGCCTAAGGGCGACGGAGTGAAGGATTCGACCATTGAAAGCCTCATCAGGACGATGGCGAATCAGCAGCGCTTAATGATGGACTTTCTTCTTAGAAATAAGAGTGGAATCAGGGTAGGTAGGCCAGTTAAAATGGATGTGGCTACCTTTGAATGGAAGAAATGCTGATCCTAAAATTTGGATCAAAGTATATGAAAACATTTGTGGAAACAATGGATGGGTTGGAGACGAGGCTAGAATCAATGGGATGCGATCCTATCTGACAGGATCGGCTTTGTTATGGTTCGACAACAAATTCCAGGATGAAGAGGAATATTGTTGGATTGGAAGCAGGAATTCATTTGTTCTTTTAACGAAAATCCCATTGTGAGTTACCACCGTGCTTTTAATTGGAGATATTGAGGAGGATCCTTGGTGGAATATTTTTACCAGAAGCAAGGAAAGATGCGACTTGGTATGCCGGGCCTTAGCGAGGAATTATTGATTATTGGGATAATCCACGGACTTCCCCAGTATATGCAGGAGCAACTGGCCACGGCAGGTGTTAAGTGCAAACAGGATCTACTCAAAATCCTGAAGAACATCAGGCCTATATCGGAAAATAATTATTCTGAATCCAGGCCATCTGCAAGAACTCTTGGCACAGTCGAGAAACCAGATCATTTTACTGAGTCTAGTGACACGGGGTTACTCCAGGCGGCGAATGATAGAAATGTTTCGTTCTTGTCAAAAAAACTGACGAGTATGGGTTCGCCGGTCCCATGGTCAGAATCGACCATTTTTTCAATTTGTGATTCTCCCCATTCTTTCATTGATGTGACTATAAACTCTCACTTGGTAAAGGCCTATCTGGACAGCGGTTCTTCTCTCAACCTGATACATAGAAATTTAGTGCAGAAAAACAGGTGGAAAACATACCCTACGAAGATTTTAATAAACACAATCAACCATAGTAAATTCACTGCTACCGAAGCCATTAATCTGGTTTTGAAGGCTGGGGAACAGTCAAACGAAATCCAGGCCATTGTCCTCCCAGATATGCCCTTTGATCTATTGATTGGTAAGCCTACGTTAAAATCCCTGAAAGTAAAGTGGGACTTCTTTACAGATCAGATCAGTTTCTTTTCTGAAACTGGCCCGAACCTCGTTACCAGGAGGGATGTCGAGGCCAAATACCCCAGCCTTTGCACAAGGACTTTTCCAATGATTTCAAAATTTGAAGTTGACTTTAGACTGCAGGAGAATTTTCGAGTTGTCAGTGCAAGGCCATATCAATTGGAGAATACAAAAAGGAACTGGTTAAATATGAAAATTAGATCGATGCTAAGCGAAAGAATAATTAAACCATCAAACTCGGCATTTGCATCTCCTTGCATAGTAATTCCAAAAAAGAATGGAGACTATCGATTATGTGTCGACTATCGAAGGATTAACGATGAAACACTTTTGGATCCTTTTCCCTTTCCTCGAATAGACGACATTATTAATGTGTTCGGAGGATGTCGTTTTTTCTCAAAGCTCGATTTGAAGGATGGATTCTGGGAACTTGGCATATTAGAAAATACTCGAAAATACACTGCCTTCGTAACTCCATCTGGTCATTACGAGTTTCTAAAGCTTCCATTTGGATGGAAAAAATATCCAGCTAAGTTCCAGAGAATAATGACTACAATTCTAGGAGACCTACTGGGTGATAAGGTAGTAGCATATATCGATGACATCTGTTGTGGTGGTTACACTCAGGAGGATTGCTCCATTTTGACGCATAAAATTCTTGAACGGGTGAACACTGCGGGCCTAGTGCTAAATCTTGATAAATGTCAATTTTGCGTCCCTCGCATAGACTTATTAGGGAGAGTTATTGATGGAGACACAAAGAAAATAAGGTCTGAGGTTACCGAAAAGGTTCGAAATATGAAACGTCCATACAATTTGAGGTCCTTACAGTGTTTCACCGGATTGAATAAACCACTTCCGCGCCTTTATAAAAGATTATGCTCATATAGTAAGACCATTAGACAAATTAAAAGGAAAAGATGTAACCTTCGAGTGGGATTCTGAATGCGAGACAGCTTATCAAAAACTTATCGCACTTATTACTGAGGAACCAATTCTTAGGGTTCCTGATGGGAGATTGCCATTCGAGCTATCAACGAATGCCAGCTACTATGGAACTGGAGCCATTTTATATCAAAGGGACCTCCAGGAAAAAAGATGTAAACAACTTCGGGTAATTGGCTATTACTCCTACACCTTTACAAAAGCCGAACAAAATTATTCTGTTACCGAGAAAGAGTGCTTGGTGGTATTAAAGGCTGTGAAACATTTTCGTTCCTACTTGGAGAGTCGCCCTTTTGTGGTACATACCGATCACAGAGCCTTAACTCAACTTTTAAGTTGTGGAGAACTTAGAGACCGTTTAGCCATGTGGCAGTTATTCCTGCGCTCCTTTAATATCATAATAAATCATCGGTCGGGAAAGGAACTGAGGGACGCCGACGCGTTGTCACGATTGCGTGTAAGCGTCCCAGACAAGTCTGATGAACAGACGTTCTGGTTGAAGCATAAAGCTTTAGAGCTGGAATACGACGAACAAAGAAAATCTTATTTGGTGACTCCTGAACAGGTTCCTAGCATTCTCGGCTTGTATCATGATGATCCTAAATCTGGTGGCCACTCGGGATTCTGGAGAACTTATTATACAATTAAGAATCGATTTTGGTGGCGATATATGAAGGGGGACATTCGACGTTATGTCCAATCGTGTTCTACCTGTCAGAAGGTGAAGGCCAAATATAGATCTACCTCTGATCAGATGAGTTTGCCTGTTCAATCTCATGTTCCATTTCATACGGTTCATGTTGACTTCGCAGAACTCAAAAAGAAATCAGAATCCAATGCCTCTTCCCAGTCATTCTTAGTAGTGATTGATGAAGCTACTCGGATTGTATACAGTAAATTTATGAAACAGTCGGGTAAAGCCCTAAAGGAATACTTTACGGACCATCCCATTCTTAAAAATGTAAAGAAAATTATTTCCGATAGAGGTACCTCCTTTACTCGAGGGGAATTTTACAACTGGACGCAGGAGAAGGGAATCGGGTTTCTTCATACCAGTCCTTATCACCCTGCGGGAAATGGTCTGGCCGAGAGAGTGATTCAAGAAATTAAGACCTTCATGGAGTGCTACCCACAGTTCCCTAAAGGATGGAAATGTTGCTTGGAGGCAGCCGTCCATTATCACAATAGACATCATAATACCTATCTGGGATGCTCTCCATGGTATAAATGGAAGGGAACAGTATCAATAGTGCCTGCTGACGAGGAATTGGGCTTACAACTCCTTAGAATTGAAACGGAGAATAATGACAAACAGCGCCATAAATACCGTCTGCGCACTAAATATTATTATAACAGAAATCGAAGAAGACCTGCTGATGTCAAACCTGGAGATTCGATTCTGGTGAAACACCAATACACAGGTAAACAGCGACTGCAGACTGGACCTCATGTTGTTACTGATGTAAAGATGGTGGACGGCTGTGTTAAATATGTCCTTTATGAATCAGAACGAGGAACCCAGAGTGCCCACATCACCAACATCATTAAATTTCATCATAGACCACCAGGAGTCCCATCACAGGAGTGATGAGAGGTCATGGGGGGGGGGGGGAGTCTGTCGCATACCTTGGGATATTTGCATGGTATTGTTTTATTTTGTATATTTGTATATTTGTATATTCTGTATATTTGTATATTTACATTTTGTTTCTTTAAAAGGATGGTGAATTTGCATGTCCGCGAGAAGCGCGATATTTATATATAGGTCAAAAAAGGTAATAAAGTAGAATTTCTTTTGCTTAGGATCTTCTCTTATTCATTCTTACTCGTTCTTTTAAATAGAACATCACAAAAATAATTTTTATATAACATATATTTAACATATATATCTCGGCTCTCCCTATATAAACCCATTGTTGTTGTTTACCCGTTGGCCGGCTCAACTCAAATCTTTTTATACATATGTAAATATGTAATCTTTTGTTTTCTTCTTTACGCCTCAAATCAGGTATTTCTTCCTTTATTATGTCTATGAGCACAATTAAATTAAATTTATTATTTACCAGTTGCAAACAAGACACGCTATGTCCGATCTGGATAATTGCGTGTGAAACTATTTACAATAATTGTAGTAGAGTAAGTAACAGAATTATCAAAAAGAAAATAGACAATCAAGAAAAGGAGAATTGAATAAACATATCCATTAAACAAATAAGCAACAACATAAGCAGATAGAAGAAATCGCAAGGTAGCTATTTACAGTCAAATTGTGATATAAATCAAATTGTGGTTAAAATTGATTCTATTGTATTTTCCACAACTGCACAACAATAACATAAAATACTGAACAACAATACCATAATATCATGTATCCAAAAATAATCTGAATCAGCAAGTGATAATTCTATATCAAACAGATTTTATCATAATGATAAGGCACAATTTAGATTATAGAGTATAAACATAAGGTAACAAGACCAAATCCAAATAAATAAATAGTGTGTGACGTTTCGGTAACAGTATTGTTACCATCTTCAGACAAAAGTACTGAATGAGAAATTTTAACACAGCATGTTTTAAATTTTTACTGTTATAAAGTGTGTGATTATCTGTATTTCTCAGAAAACTATCTTCTTATTATCTACTATTTTGTTTACACACTTGATAACAGTAATTATTTAAATCATGCTGTGGTAAAATTTCTTTTTCAGTACTTTTGTCTGAAGATGGTAACAACGCTGTTACTGAAAGGTCACACACTATTTATTTATTTGGATTTGGTCTTATTACCTTGTGTTTAAATTTTATCATAATATGTATATTTATTGAAGTATTATGTGTATTATTACATTTGTACTATTTTTTTCACATTGTGTAGTGTTCTCACGCAATTCTGGCCTTAACTACCCGTTTCATGATTTTTTTTCAGGATGCCTTAACGACTATTTTTTTTTTTTGGTCGTTGAGGTACAGCTTGCACCACGCTGATGAGGGCCAACAGCCCGAAACGCGTCCGTGGTTAGCTTTTTCTTGATTAATCAAGAACGTGTTTTTGGCCAATTCTGGAATAAATAAAAATCAGCGAGAATAGTTGATATTTATTCCGATAGATGGCGCAAGCCATCAGCAACTTTCAGTTGCACGATAAGGAGATGCCTTTTTCTTAATTTATGCACCTTATCCCAGTACAATATCACATTTGTTTTATTTTTTCGCAATATGTATATTCTTTTTTACTACTCTCTGTCTGTAAGTGAACCGCGTTTGTGTCTGCATTGTGTGGTGGTCGAGTTATAAGAAAGAAGATGAATAACCTTCAAGTTGATGTTTATTATCTACACTTGAGTACATCGCTATGATTGAAATTATACGGAATTGGATGTGAAGAAGATGAAAATGAATATTTTGTAGTTTTAGTCCCAGAGCCGGCAAGGTGATAATGCTGCGCTACACTGGAAGGCCTCAAGGAACTCCGGCACGTTAGCCAGGGCTCCCGTCACCCTGTGTAGACCAGAGATGGCTGTGACAATTGTACAGTCATTGTAGAACACACTCACCTGAACCTCCCCGGGGTCTCTCTGCCAAGACTCCAGTCGCGGGAATAAACCGTGCAGTGGTTCTGTCAAGCAAAACACAAAATATTGTAGCGAATAAAAATAATTAAACAGGCTTCCAAATTACTTCAAATATATTTTAATTCGTATTTGAAATATTTCAAATATTGAAAAAAAGTTACTATTGAAATGAAAAAAATAGAGCAATCTATAAATAATTTTTTAATTAAAAAGGCATATATTGGATCAAAATATCATTTATTTTACCAATATTTCAGTTGGCTGAACGCCAACCTTTATCAAGGTATATTATAATATGTTATAATACCTTGATAAAGGTTGACGTTCAGCCAACTGAAATATTGGTAAAATAAATTATATTTTTATTCAATATATGCCTTTTTAATTTAAAAGGTTACTCTGTACATGAGACAAATCGATTTTTTTTTTAAACTAGATTTTTTTCTTTTTCGAATATAATGATTTATCGATATGTAAGAAATAAAGTGTTTGATATGATTACTATAATAATAGCTTACCTGGGCAAACCTGATGAAAAATATCTGCTCAGTGGTATAGTTGAGGCCGAGAAGTCTCTTCTCTTTGCCGTGGCGAGCTTCGTAGCTCCGCATGGCCTGCGACCAACAATCTCTGTCAAGAGTGTCTCTAAAATTATCTATAAAATGTAGAAGTACGGCCGAGGTAAAAGCGTGAACTTGTTATAACCTTATATTGTTACATAAAAAATCAAAACCTTTTTGATATCCATATAATCATATTTTATAATTTGTTTTTAATCATCATTAATTTACAACTATCTTTCATATAAATTATATTTTTTTCCACTTATTCGTTCAGTTATAGCTTGCTATACTGACATTATACTCTCAATTCAACATCGAAATTTTCTATAACTTTCCTTAAAAATATTATAAAACCTTTTTATATAATATAAATATATATAAAAATAAAAATGGCATATCCTGACCAGAAGCAAATGTGCTTTTCAGAAGGCAAAGCGCCTATCTGGAGAGACAGAAATCAACTGAACACTGATTTAGCCTGTTCCCTGATATTTGGCCAACCCAATTTCTTGATAAATCAAGAAAAGCTATCCACGAACGCGTTTCACTCTGTTGGCGCTCGTCAGCGTGGAGTAGGCTGTACCACTGCGGCTAAAAATATTTTTGTTCCCAGTGGCTTCTTGAGAAACCAAGAAATGGGTATTTAAGGCCAAAATTGCGTAAATACGCTTAACATGTGAAAAAATAATAGAAAAAAATAAATAAAAAGGTCAGGTGTTGATGTCAAAAATAAAAGATGCATATTCTGACCAGGAGCATTTAATATCTTCACCTGACCTCTTTTTATTTTTTATTTTTTCCTATTATTTTTTAACATATAATATATTGTGAAGATAATTTGTTTTGGTTGTAAGTTGATTCAGAGAAAAACACAGCCTCATCAACCAATAGTTTAACTCCCGACGATTCAGTGTCTTCCTGCCACTCTCTTCGGGGGAATATAATCAATATATTATATTGATCCCTTATTCGAATCTGATGACAATACAATTTAACAAATATCCAGACCTCTGTGTTTTCAGGGTGATCGTGAATGGACTAAAATCCAAATTGGCTTTATATTTTGTAGATCAATTTTAATATACTTCCTAACGATATATAGGTATCTAATATTTAGAAACCTCTCTCAGAGTAACTAACAATGCAAGTTTTCACATTTTCAGTAATGGAAATAATCCAAATGTAATATCAGTCGATTGGCCCTAATAAGATAATTGCAGTCTAGCGCTGATCAAATTGCCAAGAGTTAAATGACAAAGGAGGTCACTACTTGATGCTGATTGGATGGAAAACAAAGGAAAAGAAACATGGTAGCCGGTTCAACGTTATAAATAAATAATATGCAAGCGACATCATTTATATATATATTTATAAATGTTTTGAAAATAGAGA
Source organism: Cordylochernes scorpioides (assembly GCA_030710605.1). NCBI lineage: Eukaryota > Metazoa > Arthropoda > Arachnida > Pseudoscorpiones > Chernetidae > Cordylochernes > Cordylochernes scorpioides. The sequence goes on along the minus strand of CP092865.1, from coordinate 119,169,458 downwards.
AATCCATAGATAAAGCTTTAATCAAAAAGGTATATATTGGATCAAAATATCATTTATTTCACCAATATTTTAGTTGGCTGAACGCCAATATTTTTCAAGGTATTATAACATATTGATGTGTGTCAACAACAAACTCAGCGCCATTTAATATAAGTAAAAATATTTTGAAACTTAATTCTATTGACGTTATGTGGCTGAGTTTGTTATTGACACATATTAATATGTTATAATACCTTGATAAAGGTTGGCGTTCAACCAACTGAAATATTGGTAAAATAAATTATATTTTGATCCAATATATGCCTTTCTAATTAAAGATTTATTTATGGATTGCTCTTTTTTCAATATATATATATATATGTAGTAATCCCGATGTGGAATGTGCTGGGCAGTCGTGGTCGTGGGTGTGTGATGGGATTCCCGCACTGGGACAGCAAGAGACAGAGGCAGGTCTAGATGGTAACTCCAAGAAGGTAGAGGTAGACCACGGACGAAGACAGTAGGACCACGGGCGTCACGGATGCCCTACATCGCGGATAGGGGTGAGAAACCCGACCGTATGACGGCGTCGCTCTGAAAACAACTAACCAACTAACTTGTCTCAATCTTGGGGGGCTTTTATATGAGACGCTCGCAGATGGCGGCGAGTTCTGATTGGTTCCAGTAATCACGCCACCTGTCAAGCGCTTGGTTATTAATTATGTCTGGCCACCTGTTCGGCCACCTGCTGACGGGGGAATGAACTCATTAGCATAAACACCTGTTAGTCTGGGTTGTTTATCACGTCTGGCCTTTGTCGTCTGGACTACCTCTACTCCTTTTGTTTTATTTGTCACTTCTATTGTTACAAGTTTGATACACATTTTATATAGATATGGGGTTATGATAAATATTATAAGAAGGTTGTGCTCTATCTACTTCAAAATATACTACAGAATGTGTCCCCGGTGATGAAGGTTTGGTTGGGGGAATGACATGTAATGAACGATAACCTAACAAACCTATTATAAAAAATAAAAGAAATAATTTGTATACAAATTAGTTAAAATTATTATTAAGCTACAAGTTAAACAGAGAAAGATGTTGTAATGGTGGTGTATCAATGAAATAAAAATCAAGGTTATAAAAATAAAAACGTACAAAATGAATGATAAAAGATTAAGGGAAAGTATATAATACAAAATGTTAAATATGTTAAAATGAATCGTACAAGGAAAATAATATCTTATTGCATAAAAGATGAGAGGAAAAAAAATTAAGTTAGTTTATTAACTGAACGTATAATGTGACGCTAAGGTTGAAAAAGGGAAAGGGGGTATCTGAGCATGTTTCTGCAAAAGTAGTATCCCAAGCATCCTGCAATGCAATGCGAACTTGTTTAAGTGAGGCATTGTTTTCATTAACAGAAGGCCCAAGATATTCCGTCTGTATCATTAGCTCAGACAGCGAAAAGAGGTGGGAAGATTGATGGAGGTAAAAGGGGGAGGTAGAGGTAAGAGGGATCCCTGTTGTCCATAATGATTGTGCCCGGTTGAATTGTGAAAAAAAAAAGTGAAAAGTTGAAAAAAAACAAAAATGTTCGGCGAACTGGAATCCCTTGGAAGGTTGGAGGTTTGAAGGATGCGGGAGAGGAGAGGTGGGTGTAAGAGAGTTATTGCTGCCAATTTTGATTGTGTCCGGCTTGTGTGGTGAAAAGAAAAAGTTGAAAAATGAAAAAATGATGAGCCGGACGATGAGAGAAAAAAAATAAAAATCTAACTGGGTCACCTGAGCTCACTGTTGGGAAATGTACAGCGAGGAAGGGTCTTCTAGTTAGTTTAATCAATTAAAAAAAAAAGAAAATGGCTGACGAACAATAAACTCTTGATGGGTGTAACAAGTTGGGAGGAAAGGTTCATGGGATAGAGTTAAGAGATTGTAAGGGAAGCGTCAAAAATAACATTTTGAAAATCTATTAAGAAAAATAAAATGATAAATGTTTTATCTGTTAAGAAATATTATAAATATTGTTAGGTGTAGGTTTTTTAAAATGGTGCCTAAAATAGTTGAAGTTGTAAAATGCTAAGTCTAAACATGATGAGAAAAAGAGAAAATAAAATTTAAATAAACATATTAAAGGTAATATTATATAAAGGATTGATTGGTAGTTGATGGCATTAATGAACAAAATTATATTATCGATTAATATTGAAATGTTTTATCTACATCTGTAAGTTAAAAAAAAAAACAAAGTCCTACACCACTAAACTATGTAAACTGTAAGTCTATTTACAAATAAATGAGAGAAAAGCTAGCAAACCTATTAAATGGGAAATAATTTGGGGCACAATTTAGTTACTAGAATAAAAATAAAGATAATGGGGAGTAGTGGTGACACATTGATATAAAATTATAAAACTATAAAAAAGATATAAGAGGAGTACATAGGAAGGATAAGTATAAAGTGAACACACAATAGCTAAAGTAAATATTTGGGAAAGTTGGTATACTATTTACAGTTTTTTGTTACTTAAGGTGCCATGAGTATTTACAACATAGTTTCAGGGATGTAATACAGGAAGGGGGAGAAGTAGAGAAAATAAAATTAAAATAAAATATAAAAGAAAATTGACTTAAACAAAAGGTTTGCGATAGGTAGTGACGCAGTGAGGAATAAAGGAAGAAGGTCTGAATTGGTTTCTGCAAAGGACATCTCAGGAGTCCTGCCCTGCAATACGAGCTTAGAAGCGAAGTATTGTTTTCAGGGTTCAGCAATCTCAAGATGCTCTGTAAGTAGCATTAGATCAGATGGGCAAAAGGTGTGAAGATCGAAGGAGAGGTAGGTAATGGAAGAATATGGGAAAGAATTCTTTTCTGAGAGAGGTTAAAAAAAGAGATGGTGGCTCAAGAGCTGCGCTGTTGTCGGTGATTGAGCTCGATCAGATGAAAAATAAAATTAAACGAAAAATGAGTGGGCGCATCGTGCTGGTGATGGCCTGAGTCGAGCGTTAGAGAAAAAAAAAATAATTCGTTGCTTACCCAAGCTCTCCGTGTGGAGTTAACATGGGGAGGAAGACAAGAATGAGACAGTGTAGATGCAAGATTAATGATGTCCTTCTAATTTAGCCTACGGGGAGGCAATGTGGCTCTATAATTGATTGATTGTCAGACAAGAGTGTTGAAGTAGGGCTATCTCTGCTAATGGTGAGTACAAGGTCATTCCAACCCTTTAGATGTAGGTAAGGGAAGACGAAGTAGAAGAAAAAAACAATTAGGGGGGAGATCAGTGCGACCTTGAGTTTGTTTGTCATTGGGATGAAGCTTGGAATACCGCCGTGGTGATGGACGACATTTTGGGGATTTAATTGTTTCTTTGTCATGCCTGTCATTTGTACGTTGTATTGCTAGTTTTCTACTTTCTATTATATTGGGATAGGGGTTTATGTGATTATTTAAGTCTGAGGGGATTATATTATACATTAAAAATACGGGGGGAAATCCAGTTATCGTATGGGGGGTATCGTTATATTTATTAGTTACTATCTTAATTAACTTAGTCCAGGAGGTTCTGGGATTCTCTAGGTGAAATAACCTTAGTTTCCCAGTATGTTTTGCGTCAAGATGTTCAGACAGATCGTTAGATTGGAGATTATATGCGATGATTAGGTTAAGAAAAATGATAAAATAATGAATTTACGAAATTTTTCTGAGAAAAGGTTATGGCATGGGTACAAAATTCGGTAGTTTTTCGTAAATGCCAATTTAACACAGGTAGGAATGAAATGCAATGGGATATGGAAATTTTATGGTATGTTATTTAGTTTTCGCATATTACATTTATAGTTGTATTTGTAATTGTGGAAAAAATGGGAGGCACATTTTGAGATGAGATGATTTAAAATTGATATTTTTAAAAATACAAATCTAGGACTAGTTTTTAAAACTTTTAAATATTGAGAAATATCAATTGGAATAGTAATAGGTCAAGTAAAATAAAGAGTGTTATAAATTTAATTATTAATACTATGGCCATAAATAAGGTATAAAAAACATATAAATAAGTTTAGAAAATATGATTCGAGTAATTAAAATACAATATGATTTTTTATGTAAATTGAAATTAATGAATTAAAATTTAAAAGTTGCTTAAAATAAAGTAAAAATTGATAAATGAGGGTGTACAAGATTTAAAATTTGAATTGAAATGTTATAAAAAGGTGTAAAATAATGAACTTGATGGATTTATAATAATAATGTTATTGCTATTAAAATGGTATCGAATAATTAATTCAGAGTAAACGGAGATAGTGTTACATTAAATAGTTCTGTAGAGAAAATTCTCCTACCAGATAGATGTCTTGAATGTGTCTTGTGGAGTGGGCTGCGATGAGGCTTGGTGATCTTTTTTGCGGTGATTGCCATGAGACATCGTCGATGTTGGTTGGCGGGGCAATGCCAGGATTGCTCGATGAATCTTGTCTGTTTGTTCGAGTCGATGGGGGAAGATGTTCGTGGCGCAGGAGATGTTGATGGGGGCGATGATGACCTTCTCGATGCGAGGTGCGGTTAGTCCTCGCATGGCGTCTTTTAGGTGGCTTACTCGGTCTTCGCTGTGGGTTTGCATGTTGGTGAGGGCATCCGCGACGTACTCGTCTTCGGCCTCCGTCATCCTCTGCAAGCTGCTGTCCTCAGTAATCCTGTCGACTTTAACGGGTTCTGTAGTAATCCCGATGTGGAATGTGCTGGGCAGTCGTGGTCGTGGGTGTGTGATGGGATTCCCGCACTGGGACAGCAAGAGACAGAGGCAGGTCTAGATGGTAACTCCAAGAAGGTAGAGGTAGACCACGGACGAAGACAGTCGGACCACGGGCGTCACGGATGCCCTACATCGCGGATAGGGGTGAGAAACCCGACCGTATGACGGCGTCGCTCTGAAAACAACTAACCAACTAACCTGTCTCAATCTTGGAGGGCTTTTATATGAGACGCTCGCAGATGGCGGCGAGTTCTGATTGGTTCCCGTAATCACGCCACCTGTCAAGCGCTGGGTTATTAATTATGTCTGGCCACCTGTTCGGCCACCTGCTGACGGGGGAATGAACTCATTAGCATAAACACCTGTTAGTCTGGGTTGTTTATCACGTCTGGCCTTTGTCGTCTGGACTACCTCTACTCCTTTTGTTTTATTTGTCACTTCTATTGTTACAAGTTTGATACACATTTTATATAGATATGGGGTTATGATAAATATTATAAGAAGGTTGTGCTCTATCTACTTCAAAATATACTACATATATATAAGTCAATATATGTATATATATAGTGTCGGCTATACAGTTCAACAATACGTATTAAAAATTCTAAACATTGATTTATATGTAGTCTCATAAATGTGTTATTTATTTACTTATTATCAAATCAGACGCGATATCCCTACAAAGGATGCTTACGTCAAGAAACAACACTAAGATACTATATTACATAAACAATTGAATAATTACATGGTTTGAGTAGAGTTTAAAGAAGAAAATAAAGGACATTAAAATCATGCTTGAATTTACAACCAACTAATGAAATAAACACAAACAAATATACCTAGTTTGGCAATTACGGTTTTTTTATCCAAGAGAGAAAATCATAGATATATTTACAGAATGTGTTAAATATTTCTTCTTAAAATATTTAAACCATATACAGGATCTCAGGAAATACTTGTCAGGAATGATATTTTGGCTAGATACCTGGAATGCTCGTTGAATTCCGACATGATCCGCCATGTTTTCTACCACAGTTTCCAAGCCGTTGATCTGTAACATAGGACAGTAATTTCAAAGACATAATTTACTATTTATTTGCTTATTTATTTAAAGATGACAACTACAATTATTTTATTTCCAAAGCGCTATATCCCGCAAGGGATACTTGCGCCAAACAAGGAGAAAAGTTTATTTACATAAGTTATTTACATTTTTCAACGCATGAAAACATTAGAGATCCAGATTTTGTAGAAAGTTTAGAATGTATTTACAAAATGAATTGAACTTTAAATATGATTTTTTATCGTAAATCAAATCCTTAAATTCACAAACAACTAGTTCATTCTTCATTCTATAATCTTGAAATGCTGGGCAATCGATCAGTAGATGTCTTGAGGTTTGTTCCTCCATACCACAAAAGCAACTTGAATCCTCCACTGCCTTTATTCTAATTAGAAAACTTTTGAAATTTCCGTGGTTTGTAACAAATTGAGTATTATAAAAATTTGGACGAAAGTTTTTAGGGATTTCTTGGGGAAAAAAGCTTAAGAAAGTATTATTTGCTTCGTTTTTCAGAACATTTAACGATACAATATTTAATATTTATTTATTTAAAGATACAAAACGCGATATCCCGGCTAAGGATAATTGCGTCGATTTACATTTTTTAAAAACAGAAACGGTTATAAACATATCATACAAGAAAAAGTAATAAAAAATAAAAAAGAGAAACAATATTATATATTAGGAACCTGAACCTTTCAGGTTAGAAAGATAATCATAAATATATTTACAAAAATAGTTACATCTGTGATAAATCTCTAGCGGTAGAGAAGAGTGGTCATTCCAGCAGTAGGTGTCTCGAGTCCTGGATTTACTATTATATATTCAACTATTAGAATATTCGTTAGTTATTTTTCTTGGGGAGACCGATAAATTGCACCCCCTCTGAGACAAAATTATAAAAATTAAAGTTCTATCTTTAAAATAGGTATATAGTTCTTCACCGATACACTCGGGCAAAGTTTGTAAATCGCCGCTAAACGTCCAAAGGACAATAATATTTGATAAAAGGTTGATGGAGTCTTCAACTTGAAATAATTTCAAATGAGCAATCAAACTATATCAGATACATTAAAAAATACAAGTCAACACATTTACAAATAATAAAAAGGGATTTAACTTTATCTTAAGGGTGGTGGTGTCTTTTCCATGAAGCAGATCAGATCGGTCCGTGCACCTTGATCACAGTGCCAGCCAATTGAGGTGCCTTGTCCGTGTGGATGTCCTTTTAGGTATTGATGACTGCCATATAGAGGGCTGCAAGGATGGCTGGGTATATATGGTCTGGAGTGAGTTGGGTGTTGTGACAGTTATTGCAGTTCTTGTAGTATCTAGTCATGTCTGGGTTTATCTTCATTCCTTTAAAATGTCTTCTTCTGATTCTTGAACTTGTTGTTGTTAATTCTCTGTTAATGTTGAGGTTGCATATGGGCTAGGGTATTTTGGTTTTTGTAATGAGTTTTGCTTTTGCTATTGTATTTGCGTCTTTCAGTGTTATTGAACTGGTTTCCAGTGCCTGTTTTCGTCCTTTCTTCGCTAGGCCATCAGCCTGTTCATTGCCCTCTATTCCAACAAAGGCTGGTATCCATTGCATGGTACATCTTTTGCCTATTGTGTCAAATCGGTTTACGATTTCATGTATTTGGTAGGTTAGGTCTATTTTTCCCTTCTTTATTGCCTGTAGAGATGATTTAGAGTCTGTTAAGATGATAATTCCTCGGGTTTTATTTTCTTCTGAGGAAATATAGAGGTTCAGTCTTTCTTTGATGGCCAATAAGATATTTATATTTATAAAAAAATAAATATATATATACCAGATATTTATATAAAATATATATACCAGAGAATGCTTGTATGTTATACATAAAATTTTATCCTTTTTTTGTAAGAAGAACTAGAATAGAACTTCTAATTCTGTAATTCCGAACTCTCCAAAGTTAATTCCACTGAAACTCTGCCACAAGAAAGAGGCCTAGAAGTACTGGACTACAGGTCCAGCGAGGTACCCTGAGAGGCTGGCCGGTGTCTCTAAACACGAAGTCCCCATACTGGACGATGTAGCAGTGGGATCGGACCACGTAGCTCTCGATCATTCTCCGTCTCCACCACTTATGGACCTCCCGTGTGGAAGATTCCAAAATCTGCCCTGCACAAACCGAATTTTAAACTATAGTGGAACTAATTTAGGAGTAAATGTGGCAGAGAGTAGATCTGCCTTATATATTTAATCATTTGTTTTACAATTATCTCTAATCCCTAATATATATTGGTATTTTGGAAAAAATACAAAAATACGCTAACCTATGCGCGGTGGATTCTGTGGCCATTGGAAATGCGTTGAACCTGGAGGCTATTGGGCTCTGCGCTGTCTGGAATATAAGAGCTCCATCTATGGTTCTTTTCTGTGGTGAATCTGTATAAGATCGATGGCCTTAATAAAGCTGTATGTGTGACAAATTTGGAAGGAAAATGATTGAACACAAGAATTGATTTTTTGGTTGGAAATCAGGTGAGAACTATTATGATTAAAAATTGGCATTTAGGCCATTTTTATAATGGAAAAATTATCTATTTTCGTCTCAACAATGGAATGAAGTTTAAAACTATTGGTATTGGTTGTCTGAGATCATATCAAACGGGATGTTTTGAAATAGTCTCCACAGTGGACAATAAGAAACACAGATCAGAAGTTCCAGTGGTTCCGTAAAAAATAGCAGCCGTGTTTGATTAAGCAAGTTTGGGAGATATAAAAATTTAAAAGAAGTTATATTAATAGTCAATTGATATTAAGAGTGAAAACATATTTTAGAAATAATTACTAGTTATTATTTTCACATACACAAAGAAAAAGTGCATTTTATATATAAAGCATATATTGTAATTTGAATGCTCAATCTTATTTAAAACATCAAACTAAATACATCAAAAATGATGTAGATTTATTAAATTCATAATATAGAACATATAACTAATTTGAGTGTTTATTTGAATTTCTTCATATATAGGCATGGTGGTGTCGTGTCTATGAAGCATATCAGATCGGTCCATGCACCCTACACTGAGGTGCCTTGTCCATATGGATGTCCTCTTCTGGATTGATGACTGCCATATAGAGGGCTGCAAGGATGGCCGGGTATATATGGTCCGGAGTGAGTTGGGTGTTGTAACAGTTATTGCAGTTTCTGTAGGATCTAGTCATGTCTGGGTTTATCTTCATTCCTTTAAAATGTCCTCTTCTGGATTGATGTCTGCCATATAGAGGGCTGCAAGGATGGCCGGGTATATATGGTCCGGAATGAGTTGGGTGTTGTAACAGTTATTGCAGTTCCTGTAGGATCTAGTCATGTCTGGGTTTATCTTCATTCCTTTAAAATGTCCTCTTCTGGATTGATGTCTGCCATATAGAGGGCTACAAGGATGGCCGGGTATACGAGGTACGAGGTGTGTTCAAAAGGTATCGCGACTATTGGGTTTTTTCAAAAATTTTTTATTTATTCATGAATACCTATTTTGTCCCCTTCAAAGTAATCCCCATGAGATAGTATACACTTGTGCCAACGGTTTTTCCAATCTTCGAAGCACTTCAAAAAATCATTTTTAAAAATCTTTTTCAGCTCCTCCTTCGATGCCGTCTTTATCTCGTCAAGCGTAGCGTAACGTCGTCCTTTCATGGGCCTCTTCAGTTTAGGGAACAAGAAAAAGTCACAGGGGGCCAGATATGGGGAATACGGAGGCTGCGGCATCATTAGTGTGTTGTTTTGGCTAAAAAGTCGCGCACAAGCAACGATGTGTGAGCAGGGGCGTTATCGTGGTGCAAAAGCCAATTTTTGTTCTTCAACAAATGCGGGCGTTTCTGGCGGATTGCTTCGCGCAAATTGCGCATACCTTACAGGTAATATTTATTATTGACCGTTCTACCCTGTGGCAAGAACTCATGATGCACCACGCCCCTGCAATCGAAGAAAACTGTCAGCAAAACGTTCACATTCGACCGAACTTGGCGCGCTTTTTTCGGTCTTGGTTCGAGCGTCAACTTCCATTGAGATGATTGAGCTTTGGTTTCCACGTCATAACAATAAACCCACGCTTCGTCACCAGTTATGACCCGCTGGAGCAAATTTGGGTCGTCGCGGACAGAGTCCAACATCTCATTAGCAATGTTCATGCGATGCTGTTTTTGGTCGCAATTGAGCAATTTTGTTACGAATTTCGCGACGACCCGTCTCATGCCCAAATCATTGATAAAAATCGAATGGCACGAGCCAATCGATATGTTTAGGTCCTCAGCAACTTCTCTAACGGTGATACGACGATTGGCCAATATCATTTTCTCCACTTCATTAATTTTTTCGTCTGTTGTTGAAGTGCTCGGGCGTCCGACACGCTCTTCGTCGTTCACATCTTCTCGGCCTTCTGAAAACATTTTGTACCACCGATGAACGTTGCTTCGGTTCAAGGTAGCTTCTCCGTATGCCACAGTCAACATTCGGAATGCATCCGCGCACTTAATTTCGTTTTTCACACAAAATTTGATACAGGTTCTTTGATCCATATTTTTTAATAGGTAAAAATCGAAGACGATCCAAAACACCTGCAAGCAAAGCAGCTGTCAACAATTAAGTGAACATTCAAAATGGCCGAGCTTGTCGGCATAAGTGAGAGACAAGAGTACCAACATAAAGCTACAAAAAGATCGAATTTCGAATATACGTAACCCGCGAAAATTCAAAATTCGCGATACTTTTTTAACACACCTCGTATATGGTCTGGAGTGAGTTGGGTGTTGTGGCAGTTATTGCAGTTCATGTAGGATCTAGTCATGTCTGGGTTTATCACCATTCATTTAAAATGCCTTGTTCTGATTCTTGAAGTTGTTGTTGTTAATTCTCTATTAATGTTGAGGTTGCATATGGGCTGGAGTATTTTGGTTTTTGTAATGAGTTTTGCTTTTATATTTGCGTCTTTCAATGTTATTAAACTGCTTTCTTTTTTCGTCCTTCTTTCGCTAGGCCATCAGCCTGTTGATTGCCCTCTATTCCGACATGATAAAAGTATGATATATAGGCCTTACAATAATTATAGATGTAGTCAAGAAGGCGTTACCTGCGTTAAGTCCCATCTCAATGGCCAAGGTAGTTCCAAGGGAGGCAAAGAGGACATGTCTACAACATACAAATTAGTATAAAAACTTAAATAATTGCAATCAATAATTTAATAAATGAAAGGAAGATAAAATTGTTTGCAAAAAGTTTCTTTTATTCTTAAATTTGGCGAGCTTTCAGGCGTTAGCCCATCACCAGGCCGACATCGCAAATATATACAAAATCTAAACTAAATATAGGCGTAGAACTGATCTTACCGGAAATAAACAAATCGTATTTGTTTATTTCCGGTAAGATCAGTTCTACGCCTATATTTAGTTTAGATTTTGTATATATTTGCGATGTCGGCCTGGTGATGGGCTAACGCCTGAAAGCTCGCCAAATTTAAGAATAAAAGAAACTTTTTGCAAACAATTTTATCTTCCTTTCATTTATTAAAATACAAATTAGTAGTTTATACTTCTTGTTACTTAACAGTTAGAAGTAATAATATCTTGTATAAAAATTATATATTGATTAAACTTATTTATTTAATAGGCTCGATAATTTTATGTCTCAATATTTGAAAAGTATGACTTCTACGATCAAATTTTTGATCTTAAAGGCTGAGAAATTTAGAGATGGGCGAGTAAGGACAAAATTGCCTAAATATATTAAAAATAAAAATAAAGAAAGAGGTCAGTTGTTGATATTAAAATTAAAACGTGCATTTTCTGACCGCTAACAAGAGAATTTTAGATGGTAGAGCGAAATATAGTGGACAATAATTCAACTGGACGTTGAATTTGGTTGTTACTTGATATTCGTTCTAATAGAGGGCTCTATAAGCTGAAATGCTCATGTGAGCGGTCAGGGAATGCCTCCTTTTTATTTTTACTTATAAGATATATATATATATATATTAAAAAACGAAAGAAAAAAAAAAGATAAAAAGATCAGGTGTTGAAATCAATATTAAAAATGGCATATCCTGACCAGGAGCACATGTGCTTTACAGAAGGCAGAGCGCCATCTGGTGGAACAGAAATCAACTAAACATTGATTTAGCCTGTTCCTTGATATTTGGCCAACCCAATTTCTTGATAAATCAAGAAAAGCCATCCACGAACGCGTTTCGCGCTTTTGGCGCTCGTCAGCGTGGAGCAGGCTGAACCACTGCGACCAAAAAAAATTTTTTGGTCCCAATGGCTTCCTGAAAAACCAAGAAATTGATTTCTATTCCACCAGATGGCGCTCTTCCTTCTGTAAAGCACATGTGCTCCTGGTCAGGATATGCCATTTTTAACATATATATATATATATATATATATATATATATATATATATAGTATAGTTATGAAAATTACTCAAAATTAAATTAAAATCTGTAGTTCTTAATAGTTTACTTTTCCTCTATTTTCCAAATATAAAACTTACTATTAATATATATACACTGCGTGACATTGAAAATGGAACACCAAGAAATAGTGGCCAAAAAATTATTCAAATTTAAGGGTAGACGCGCCTAACCGAGTTATGCAAATGATGTAAAATGCGCAGCCCTCGTGCGCACATGAAGTAAGATATAAGGGAAGGAACTTGCAGAAAGGACAGTATTCGTGTCGTTATTTCTTCAAGGAAAATCATTGTAGAAATTTTGTTCTTGTGTCAAAAGACACGTGTAATAACAGGGAATGCCAGGTCATCGTAAACGGAGGCAGTTCAAGCAGACAGACGCTTTTACGAGGGGCATGGTGATGGACTGAAAAGGGCAGGTTGGTCCATACGTCAAATCGCAGCTGATACACACCTTGGTGCGTCCACGGTGCACCGACTGTGGAGAAGATGGTTGAAACAAGGAAATGTGGCAATTTATAGGAATGCCGGTGCAACCAGAGTGACGTCAGCACGTGTGAATCGGCGTATCCTTCGACAAGCAGTGGCGGCCCCACAAGCCACTTGTACCGCCATCCTGCAACATGTGCAAGACACCCTAGATCATTCCATCTCGACCAGAACCATTTCCCGTCGATTGGTTGCTAATGGCTTGCTCTCATGCCGTCCGCTAAGAAGACTGCCATTGACCCCACCGAATAGGCGCCAACGTTTGGAATGGTACCGGGCTAGATCGACGTGGATGACGGAATGGCACAGGGTCGTGTTCTCAGATGAGTCGCGTTTCTGCTTGTCCAGTGATAGTCGCCGTGTACGCGTGTGGCGTCGACGTGGAGAAAAGTCCAATCCGGCAGCAATTGTGACACGCCCCACCGTGCGACAACGTGGAATCATGGTTTGGGGCGCAATCGCGTATGATTCCACGTCACCTTTACTTCGTATTCAGGGCGCTATGACGGCCCAACGATACGTTGATGATGTGCTGCGACCGGTGACACTCCCCTACCTTCAGGGGGTACCCAATGCCCTTTATCAGCAGGATAACGCCCGACCGCACACTGCTCGCATTAGCCAACAAGCTCTGCAAGATGTACAGATGCTTCCCTGGCCACCGTACTCTCCTGATCTCTCACCAATCGAGCACGTCTGGGACATCATTGGACGCCGTTTGCATGCCTTGCCACAGCCGCGTTCAGAAGACGAACTGTGGAAAATGGTTGAGAGGGAATGTAGAGCCATCCCTCAGGACGCCATCCGTACTCTGATTGACTCTCTACCTAGACGTGTTGCTGCGTGCATCGCCGTCCGCGGTGGTCCTACTTGCTACTAAGCCGACGCCGTTCTCGCTCTGTATTATGACTATCATTTTGAAATAAAGATCACTTATTGTTCGTCCCTGTCTCTCTCTGTCTGCCGAGTTTCATCACTTTCTGGCCACTATTTCTTGGTGTTCCATTTTCAATGTCACGCAGTGTATATATACGAAATATCTTTTCACAAATGTTACAAATAATTATGAATATAAAATAGGCGTTATTGTTAATTTTCAAAATATTCACACCCATATTTTAAAAATTTTATTTTGTCTATAATATAAATATATATCAATTTTTTTCTTCCCATTGAATATAACAAAATATTTTTTAAAATTTAATTCTGTTGATGTGTTATGTGGCGCTGAGTTTGTTGTTGACACACATTAATATGTTATAACACCTTGATAAAGGTTGGCGTTCAGCCAACTGATATATTGGTAAAATAAAATAATATTTTGATCCAATATATGCCTTTTTAATTAAAGAGATATATACAGGGTGATCCAAAAGTCCCGCACAACTTTAAAAATTAATAACTCCGCGAATATTTGCGCTAGAGCAATGCGGTAAACACCATTGGGTTCAGGATGCAATGGGATTTCTTTATGGCAAATAATGAAAAATTCGAAATTGATTTTAGTTACAACTTTATTCGCTAGAGAGAGATGGCGCTCTACCAGAATCGGCGATTCAGCGGCCAAATTGTTTGATAAATTGAAAAATATAACTGAACGACACGTATTTTTTCCTTTTTGAATACCAGGAAATAACCCTAATAATATCAAATGATAAATTAATAAAACACCATTTCGCCAAAAGTTAGAAGAAATGGTTAACGATTTTTAAATACAATCTGAGATATGTAAAATAGGTATATGCAAATTAAAACATGTAGCGAAAAAAAAAAAGATATTTTAGATACGGTTTGTTTTCGAAGATAATAAATTTCTAATTTTTTAATTCAACTTTCTCTCAGTATCGATTATATTTATTTTAATTCATTTGAAAAATAGGTATCTATCCCTGATAATTTATTTTACTCTGGAATGCTGTTGCTGTTGTTGTCGTGTCCATTAAAGAGTCTCAGATGTCTCCATGCATCTCCATCACAGCAACAGCAATATCCACTATCTTGGGTGTGTAAAGCTGCTGCTCTGGGTCTGTGTCAATTTTCTGCAAGGTTGCGGCCATTTCTGGGTATGAGAATATGTGGGTAGGTGTTAGTTCCACTAAGGACAGTTGTTGCATGTCCTATAGGTTCTTGTGCCATCTGGATGTATTGTCATTCCTTTATAGAGTGTTTTGTTCTAAGTCTTGTTATAGGTTTTGTCATTTTTCTCTCAGAGTTTATTTTGCATTTTGATCTTTTCTTATTTTTTGTTTAATTATCTTGTATTTTGACAAAGCATCAGCGTCAAATAATGACATTTGTTCTTTCCTTTGGCCCAACTTTCTGGCTTCCTTAGCCAATTAAAATGCCATTTCATTACCCCCGATCCCAACATGGGCAGGAATCCTTTGTAGAATGCAGTTCTTCTCCAATGGTTCCAGTTGGGTAAGTAACGAGTGTATTTTCTGTGTGATTTTAGTATTGCCCTTCTGAATTGCTTCTAGAGCGGATATTGAGTCGCTGTATATTAAAATTCCTTCTGCTTGATGCAGGTATGGTTAGTTAAGGCATACATCAAGGGCTTTCCAGATAGCTGTCAGTTCACAAGTGAAGTTTGACGAAATCTGTCCTGCTCCTTCTTTGATTTTGATGTGTGTTCCATCTTGCAGTATTATGTTAATTACGCCCCCTCCATTACTCAGGCTAAGGTCAGAAGATCCATCTGTATATACTGTTAAAGGGGGTGACCTAGCATTTTTAATCAAGGATTTGTACTATGAGGACATAGCTGTTAACACATCAGACCTCGAAGCCCAAGGTATCAAAGTCTACCACAATCAAAACAAAGCCATCAACATATACAATATGTATCACCCTACAAACAATAAACTTATTGACGATGAAAAATTGGCTCTATTTCTTACAGGCAACACTATTATTGTAGGTGACCTTAATGCCAAAAATCAACTATGGGGATGTTCCACGCTAAACCCAAGAGGCAAAATACTATCAAACATATTTAACGACAATGCCTTCATGTGCTTAAATGATAGGAATCCTACCCATCATTCCTACAGCTATAATACTGCACAAGCACTTGATATAAGTTTTTACTATCCTGACATTTTCCACAAATGCAAATGGCAAATATTAAAAAGTATTGGAAGTGATCATTTGCCTAATTTGATTGAAATTAGCACCAAGACCAAAACCAGCTCAATTAAAAAAAATTCTGGAACTTCAAAAAGGCTAATTGGATATCTTTCAAAAACACCATTATTAAAGCAGCCAAAGTTTCAATACCAAGAGGTAATATTAAGAATTGGATTCCAAATTATATACACCAGGCAAAAAATATTCAAACACTTATAACTAAAAGAAATGAACTACGGAAAAGTGCACCCAAAACCAAACAAATTGTAGAACTGAACTGAACATTGTGAATGCAAAAATAAAAATATTATACGTAAATGTCAAAAGGGAAAAATGAAAACAAACTTGTGAAAACATGAAACCAAGAAACCCAAATACAAAACTTTGGCATTTGGCAAAACAAATTGAAAGATCCCAGCCACAAACTGAAAACACAAATATGATTAAGAATACAGTTGGTCACCAGCGACTAATGACAAAAATGCTGCCAATCTTTTAGGTAATTCATATCAAATAAGTAGTAAAATCAAATTTGAAATAAAAGTTAAGAAAGTTGAAAAAAAGGCCCGAAAGATTATTCATGACTGTAAAAATGTCACCAGCACATAATATTTTTCCATGAAAAAATTCAATATGAAAAAGCTAGCTTATGCATTAGAAAACACTGACCTAAACAAGACTTTTGGGCCAGATGGAATCCATAGCCAAATGATATCAAACTTGGGCAAAATTGGCAAAATCAAATTTGATATAGAAGATAAGAAAGTTGAAAAAAAGGCCCGAAAGATTATTCATGACTGTAAAAATGTCACCAGCACATAATATTTTTCCATGAAAAAATTCAATATGAAAAAGCTAGCTTATGCATTAGAAAACACTGACCTAAACAAGACTTTTGGGCCAGATGGAATCCATAGCCAAATGATATCAAACTTGGGCAAAATTGGCAAAGAAAGACTTCTTAATATTTTCAATAACTCCTGGAAAACTGGATAATTGCCTCAAGACTAAAAACTGCAACAATAATTCCCATTAAAAAACTTGACCAATCTGCTGATGACCCAAAACACTACTGATCTATATCCCTCACAAGTATTTGCTGCAAATTAATGGAAAAAATTACACTCAGACGACTCACCTACCACCTCAATACAAAAAATCTCTTACCATAAGAACAATATGGATTTAGGAAAGGACATGGGACAATAGACCAACTCTAATTTTTCACACAAAAGGTAAAAGATGCACAAAACAGAAAACCAGCTAACCACACCATAGCTGCTTTTTTAGACCTTACACAAGCTTTTGATAAAGTATGGAAAAACAAGTTAATTACAAAATTATACAAACATTTCAAAATTGATGGAAAAGCTATCACTTGGATAAATGATTTCCTTAAAAATAGATACATCAGGGTCAAATATAATGGCACTCTATCTAAAACCTTCAAATTGTTAAAGGATTACCACAAGGATCAGTCCTTAGCCCAAATCTCTTCACCCTATTTATTGCAGGCATAGAAGAAAAAAATTCACATAAAACCAATATTGGACTTTTCGCTGATGACATTATTCTATGGAGCAGCAGTACTAACTGGAAAAAAGCTGAAAGAGATTCGAACAAGACTCTTCTCCATCTAGAAAAATTTGCTAATGAACATAAATTAGAATTTAACCCCCGATTGGCTCGACACAGGAGAGGTAGAGGTTCCTAAAAATAGTACCCTCCTTCCTATTGGTCATCCTATTGACCAACGCTACCCTCCGTCTTCCATCCGGATAGCCGGCTTGTGTTCCCATTTGATCCCTTTCCTTTTAGTTCTTATCTCCCTAGATTTAAAGCTGAGGGCTTTAGTTTTGGAGACATTGAACTTAAGGCCAGAGTCATGGGCCCAGTTCGAGGGGATTTGGAATGAAGTTTCAACACACTTCTCAGCCTTCGCTCTCGAAGCAGCCTCAATGATGAGGAACTGGTCGTCGGCATAGAGAACCAGCCTGGCTCCCTCAGGTAGCTCCTCTTGGAAAACGGTGTTTACCAGGAGATTACACAGAATAGGTCCGCAGCAAGAGCCCTGGGGGCAACCCCTAGCACAGTTTCTTTCCAACATCAGCCCACCAAAACTGAGGCTAATCCGTCTATCCCTCAGGAAGTCACGAACCAAGCTGCACAAATTATCAGGACAACCCATGTCCATCAAATTTCTCATCAGCTTGTTCCAGTTCATGGAGTTGAACGCGCCATCAATGTCTAGGGCCACGAGAAGAACCCAAGCACCCTTATTTAAGCCCATATCAACCCCCTCTAACACCTCGTTTAGAGCTGTGGTTGTGGACTTTCCTTCCCTAAAACTATGTTGGAAAGAGGAAAGGAGCTCATTACCTCTAGCCAGTGCTTCAGTCGCTGAGCTAGTAGGCTATCCAGAACCTTACCTAGACACGCTAGTAAAGAAAGCGTACGATAATCATTAGGAGAATTACCCTTTCTATCAGACTTTTCTAGAAGCACTACTCGGGCAACCTTCCATGCCTCAGGAAAAGTACCAGTGTCCAGGCACCTATTGAATAACCTGGCAAGAAGCGATAGGTGCATCCTCACCAGGGCTTTCACGACCGTGTTATCGATCCCGTCGGGACCAGGAGATTTCCTGTTCCCGAACTTGAAAGCCACCAGTTTCACCTTATTCTCAGAAAAGAGCGGATCCACCAAACCACAAGTGGTCAGAGAGATCTCGTCCTCTGGTTCTCGTTTCCGAAGTTCCGATCCAAGATGAGGTCCAGGGTCTTCTTCAGGTCCTGAGTCTTGAACCCATCTTCCCCTTCAAGTAGCCTCAAGTTAGCGGAGCACCTTATCTTCCCAGAGACAGCCATGTAAGGGAGACCGTATGGATTAATCTCCAGTACGGTTCTGCACTGCTCCATCCAGTGTTTCCTCTTCGCCCTTTTGGTGTGTCTCTTGTACCCTGCTAGGACCTTCTGGAAAGCTATTCTTCTCCTAACTCTCTCTTCGCCCGTACTATTCTGGAATAGCTTCCTTATGGCCCTGACTCTTTTCCTCTCGATCTTCAGCTCCTCGGTCCACCAAGGCTGTTTAAACTTTTTAAATGCGGTAACCTTTCCAGATCCAGGCCCCAAAGTTTTGCACGTTGGTTATATCCTGGTGGAGCTCATTGACCATGCTATTAATAGAAATTCTGTCAACTGCTCCAGCCAATCTATCCCCAAGTGTGCAAGCAAACCGGCGTCTGAATCTTTCAAGGTTAAGCCCCCTGATGCTGTACCGAAGAACTCTCTCCACTGATGGCGGTTCCACTTCACAACTGGTCTCAAACCTGATGAGTATGTGGTCGCTTACGTCTGTGGGGTCCGTTCCCCACCTCAAACGCCGCATCCTGCTCGTTCTTGCCAGGGAGAAGTCTATGATGTTTTCACCGTTTTCCGTGGCAAACGTCGATTCACCATAGACGTTCGAAATCTCCAGACTCTGACCAATAACAGATCGACCACGCCCTTCCTTTAGAATTTTCCTCCCTGTCCCCAAACAGCTGTGTGCGCGCGTTAAATTCTCCGCCAATCAGGATCTCATGCCCTTCCTTCCCAACCAAAAAATCATTTAGGAAGTCCAGCTTACCGAGGTCGTTGTCCTGAGGTGGTATGTACGTAGAGAGGCAGACCAGTTTCAGATCCGCCGCCTCGATCTGTACAGCCACCGCCTCCTCCCAGGACCCACAACCCAAACAAGAATCTCCCCGGACCAGTAAGGCGGCTTTGTTGCTCTCGCTAGAGAAAAAAACTGTAACGAGTATCTAGACCCATCCTCCCGTCATCCTCCAGGAACATCTCCTGCACCAGGATAACATGAGGGCGATCACTTTTAATGATCCGGTCTAGCTCCTCGGAGCTCCTCCTCGAAAGAGCGCAATTTAGCTGCACGAACCTCCAGACCTCCTTGTTTTGCCCCTCTACCATCGCCTCCCGTTCACGTACCAGGCCTTCACCGAGCACTGCGTACTCCGGGGGCGATGATTATTCCTGTCGTACCTCTTGTTGTCCTCTAAACAGAGTCAACAACCCGGTTCCATATAGCATCCCTGTTCTTGGGAGTGCACGCCCTCGCACCTCCCACACCTCTTGATGTTCGCAGGTCCTTGCGAAATGACCGGGCCTAAGGCACCTGAAGCAAGTTGACACTGCCTAATTCACCCTGATAGGTACCATCCTGGCACCTATCTTCAACCTCTTCTTGACCAGGAGGGATTTCATGGTGGCCTCCTTTAGGCCCGAAATGACCCAATTCGTTGCGTAGGGCCTCCTTGTACTCTTTGTATAAAATCTCATGTATCCTTCCAAGAAGTCCCCACACCTCGAATTTTGGAGCACCACCATTTCTTTAGCGTCTCCTCTTTGATGTTAGAGTTGACACCCAAGAGAATCAGCTCCCTCCTGTCCCTCTTGAGGCTCCTAGCCTCAGTGCAGGCTCCCTCTCTATAGCCTCCACGGCCAGTTTCTTTTCATCGGGGTTCTTCAATATGAGAGCCACAGCTCCCCCACCCCGAATCATTTTGAGGTCATAGCAGTGCCTAGGAATGCTACCAGCGATGCTTTTCAGCACCGCGAGCATTAACCCGGACCCCGCATCCTCACTCCACTCAACTACCAGGGTCAGGTCCTCCTTCCATCTAGGGGGCCCTTGACCTTTGGGGGTTCTGGCTTGGTAGTCTTGGCCGCCTTGGGGGGATCCTTAACCTCTTTAGCCCTGATCTTCTTCGGGGGAGTAAGTTCTTTCACTTCTTCTGTAGGCGTCGCTCTCGGTGGGTCCTCTTTTGATCCGGCTGTCACCTTAGTCCTACCCTCTTCCTCTTTTGCTGAAGGCTTCTTAACCCTTTTCTTCTTTCTCTTCTTTTCCACTATCTCGCTGTTCCAAGTGTGAACAGGTTGTTTTAGGGGAGATGGCGGAACAGCTTTCTCGTCTCTAGTTGGTATTTGGACCGAGGCTCCCTCTACCTTGCCCTTGTGGGCTCCTCCGTCTTCTCGTTTCGAGGCGTCTCTCGTTTAGGGAGAACTGGGGAAGCGTCATTGGGAGTACATACCTCGACCTCAGCTAGTTTCAGCGACTCTAAAAGAGCCGCTGCCACTCCCCTCTCTATGCCATACTGCAGGGTGGTCGACTGAGGATCTTTTCCTCCAGGTTACGCTTCTCCACCCGCAGGAGCTCGAGCTCTCCAAGGGCCGACCTATGTTTCTTGAGAAGCTTATTGAAGCATTGCTCGAGGATGTTCGGGTGAACATTTCCAATCTTCCTCCCTCGACGTATGGTGTCTGGGGAGTCCTGGAACGCCTCGGCAAGCTCCTTAAGCTTCGTGCACCACTTCTGGGGTGTCAATGCCTTATTTAGAAACTCATTCATTTTATTCAGGTCATTGAGGTACCTTGCCTTGGTGACATCCATCGCAGCCCCCGACTCCTGGACTATTGAGCCGATTCTCGTTTCAGACGAAGGGTCAAACAACAGGAAAGAATCCACAGAGATCTCCATGTTGATGATCCTGTTGAGGCGGATATCAGGGGGAAGGGGGGGGGGTGGACGATCCTTCCTATCCTTTCGCTCTGGGTATCCAGAGCTAGCTGTGCGGAAGGCACCTGAGCTCAAATTCTCAGGCGGCCGCGTCGCTTTTCGAGGACTCAAGTGGGCACCCTGCCTATCCTCTCGAGTCGTGTCGACTCTCGCTGTGTGGAGGCTGCCTGCTTCATAGGGGACTTCCCTGGGCCATTAGTGGGCGCGGCAAGGGAATTATTAGAAATATCCAACGAGGTATTATTGGGCATACGCTCGGAGCCCGAAGGAATTTGAGCGTCCTCGGGCTTACCCTTGTCTTCAAGAGGGATGCATGAGAAGTTACTAGACCCAATACGTCGAGCTGGCCTATCAGCTCTGTCTAGGTCGTTCACTCCACGGCAAGAGGGATCTGCCTCCCACCCGTTCTCAGGCGCTACCGGAGCCTCATTGGTAATGTCAATCTTTATATTTTGTATTGGCATTATTGGGGGGGGGGGGGGGTGACCTGTATTATAATGACACCAGAACGCCACCATGTTACGCAAGGCTGAACTGGGCAATTCCGTCTTCCCAGACTTGTCAGACGAGCTGTCAGCGTTGGCCACGTTCTTGTTAGAAACTTGCTCAGGACGCACCACGGGAAGGTGCTGCTCAGCATATGTAGGTAGCCGTCAAGCCTCCCTACTTTGCGTAATCTACAACTGGACGTCACTCCTGTCACAGACCCCTATTAGCATCGCTAACTCTTCCACTGAGTTCCACAATGGTCTGTCGTGATCAGTTAGCCCCTACCACCCTCTTTCAGGCAGCCAGGTACAGACCGCTACTACCCGCGAGTCGGGTGCCAAGGGCTGCAGATGCAAGGCACATAGTCCTACCCACTCTCCATGCTCAGAACTAGGGCTTCGGGCCCAGCACAGTTGGTACATCCCTGGAGCAGTAATGGCTACCCAGACCTCGAAGGTCCACAAGCCGGCTCACATTTGGTACATCCTAGAAGGAGTGGCCACCCAGACCTTACGGTCCATAAACCGCCACAGTTGGTACATTCTAGGATCAGATTACTACCCAGGCCTGGGAGGCCCATAAGTATTTAACCCTCCTTCTTATAACGAAACCTTTACAGCCCTCTGGTTTCACAATTGGTACAGTGGAGTGGACCCAGGAGGAGCTCTGAACATCAGAAATAGACAGCATCAAACGACACTTACAAGATTTAGAATAGGCCATCTCAAGCCATTGAAGATAGAAAATAACAACAAAATCTACCCCACTTGCCCAAAATGTAACTTGGCACCTGCAGCTCAAGAAGACATTGTGGCTTGCATTAGATGCACTAAAAAGGACCTTTGGGAGAGGCCGCTGCTTATCATAAAACAGCTCGAGCAGCATGAACTCATGGAATTCGTGTAGACTTCACACAAGGGGATAAGAAACAACAACAACAACGAATAATTTATCTGATCGTTTAAACCAATTGTGCCAAGACCTTTCTTTTTAAGTATGTTTTTGTTCTCTTTTTTTTTTGTGCAGGGTTCATTCAAGATTGATGATTATATTTGTTGGCACTGGGGTAGGAAATATCGGTTCTTCTTGAATTTGAAAGTCATTGTGTTTCATATTTATGCCCTTTCTAATATTGTTGTTGTACTGAAGTGTTGAAGATCTTTTGAGTCTTTCTTTTTGTGTCCAGTTTAAATAGGTTCTATGGGATATGTGTTCGGTTTCTTTAGTTTTTATGCTATTGGTGAATTTTATTGTTTTTAATTGTCTTCTGCTTTCGAGTATGTCTAGACCACATTCTCTCTGAATTTACTCATTGTTGGTGGATGAAACAGCACCAGTGATTATTTAGGCCGCTTTTGCTTGAACACTGTCTAGTCTTCCTTTTAGTGATGAGCTTGAGGGAGCCCAGACGAGTGTTGCATATTCCATTATCGGCCTTATTAAGGTGATATATGTTGTTCTGAGAATTCTGGGTTTTGCTCCCCAATTTGTTCCACATAGCCATCTCAGAATGTTTAGTTTTCTGGTATCTCTATTTGAGGTGCTAATTATGTGTTCTGTAAATAGAAATTCCTCATCAATGACAATTAAAATAATTTTATTGATATCTTGTCAATACATGCAAAGTGCACAGTCTGCACTATTTTAAAAAAGATAATATGCATTATATACACTATGTACAATGAATATGGCGCCTCTGCCAACGCTGCAGAGTTTGGTGGAGAATCGCCAGTGGGTCTCCAGCGACACCACGCATTTTGCGATCTACGATGAATACGTAGATCGCGTGCTTCCCCGCTGAGGAGATGGTGATGGCGTGGTCCTCGAGACCAACTGGAAAGATCCAGGACTGCAGTATCACACCTAGGTATTTTGGATTTCTAATTTTATCAATTATTTAGTTGTTTATGCTTATTTTGGGGGTATTTTTATGCCTTTTTTCCCTGTCAGTGGAGAAGACGCATAGGTTTGGTTTTATTGGGTTTATGGTCATTTGGAGTTCCATTGCCCACTTTTCCAGTCCTCTCATTGATGTGTTCCGTATTTTGTCTGATTTTTCTATACTGCTACTTGTGTGCCATATGGCTATATCATCTGCATAACAGGCAACCTTTGTGTCTTCAGTGAGGTAAGGATGGATGTCGTTAATATATAGCAGATAGAGTAGAGGACTGAGCACAGATCCCTGAGGTACACCAGCCCATGTTCTTCGGTCCTTGGAAATTTCTCCATTGACCCGAACCTTTATTCTTCTTCCCCTTAAGAAGTCTGCAATCCAGATTATGGTTTTTCCTCTTACTCCGATGCTGTGCAGCCTTTCAATTAATTTCTCCCTCTACACTCGAATGAAGCTGAGGTCATATCCAGGAATACAGCCGTTGTCTTCTTTGGCGGTTTTTCCTGGAAAAAATCTATTATTGATTGGCAGAAGTAGAAAGGTTGATCAGGTGTACAGTGTCTGGATCTATAGTCAGTTTGGTAGAAGTTTATTTTATTATTGTTAGTGAGCCAGACTATGAGCCTAGAGTGGATGATTCGTTCTGTTATTTTACAAAGTATGCTGATGAGAGCAATTGGCCGATAGTTCTTGGATTCCTTGGCATCTTTATTTGGTTTCAGTATTGGCACTATAATTGATATCTTCCAATTCTTTGGTAGTTTACCAGTTTGCCATGAAATGTTCAGTATTCGTAGGAGTTGATTTTTTGCTTTGTCTCCAAAGTGTTTAATCATTTGACCAAAGATTAGATCATCTCCTGGTGACCTCTTGGATCTAACTTTTCTATTGATGAGTTTAGTTCATTCAGTGTGAAGTCTCTCGAGAAAATATCTTGTTGATGGTAATTTCTTGCTTGTTTAACTAACTTGTTTATATTATTTTTAAGAGTCCTTTCTTCATTCGTGTAGTTGAGTCTGTAAGTGCTTTAAAGATATTCAGCAATTATGTCAGCCATCTGTTTGCTCGTTCTCGCTGTTCTATTCATATCGGTTAGAGTATTGGAGGATTGGCGTTGGTTTTGATTGTTTTCTAACACTCTAATCATATTCCAGTGTTGGCTGTCCTTTCTTGGATCCATTTTTTTCGCCGAATTCTGCCATTTTTCTTGTTTGCATATCCATATTTCTTGTTATATTTTGTGAATAATATCAATGAGTTCCTTTCTGTTTTCTTCTGTTCTCTTTGTTTTAAGAAGTTGATTGATATTGTTTCTCTCTCTGCAATCATTGCCTCGATGTTGTGGCCCTTCCAGTAAGGTATCCACAGGTCTTTACGTCTCCTTCTAGGTATCGATGCTTTTGCAGCTTTGGATATGTTCGAAGAGAATTTTTCCAAGTTTTTGTCAAGCGTTCTGAAATTCAATTCTTCGCTGCACAGTTCTTCAAGCTTTTCTGTGAATTTTTTCAAGTCGGCTTTCCTAAAGTTCCATGTTCTTTTATTCTGTTGGACATTCTCAATTTTGAAGTTTAGGGGTGTTAAAATTGTTCTGTGGTCACTGATTTAACCTCTCAGGTTTTTCCATTGTGTTGTGGGTGCGCGATGTTGAAATTTATCCCTGTGATGTCTATTGCGGATTCTGTGCCTGTGGACTTGGATATATAGGTGTTCTCTCCGTTATTTAATGGTGTAAGGTCGAGGTCGGTTAGCATGTCCTCAACCTGCTGACCTTTGTTATCCTGGACAGGTGGTCCCCAAGTTGAACTTTTGGCGTTAAAATCGCCGAGTATGTTTGTGATATCCGAAGACGCTTCACTTAATGTCTCTATTGTGTGTACCCATACAAAATTCAAAGATTTCACGAGCTGAAAGTTGGCGATTTTGAGATGCGTCAAGAATTCGCTGCAGGGTTTTCCGGCAAATTGATATTGATGAAAACTGGCTGTCGAATGTTCTGTGGACAGATGATGCTCACCTTTATATAAAGGGGGAATTTAACATTCAAAACAGCCGCATTTGGGTAACAGAAAACCCTAGGAATTTTACAGAAATGCCACTTTATCAGCCCAGAGTTACAGTTTTGTGTGGGTTCACATCTTCTTTTATTATTGGGCCAATTTCCTTTGAAAAAATCAAAGGAAGAACTTTTAAGCCCGTTTTTGTAACTGGGGAACGTTAATTTCAACTTTTAGGAGAAAAGGGTTTTGCATATCGCAGGGCAGACAAGTATTAAACGAAATAACATTCATGAAAGATGGAGGACCTCCTCATATCTCCCGAGGTGCCAAACAATTGCTGAAGGATACGTTCGGTGAAAATCGTGTGATAAGTCGCCACTTTATATACCAGTCGCCTCCAAGATCACCAGACTTGACACCTTGCGATTTTTGGTTATGGGGGTACATTAAATCGTGTGTTTATCGATGCCGGCCTACCACATTGGCCATGTTGAAGGCTTCTATCAAATGGCACGTTTTATAAATTTCAACTATTTAATTGTGACCATTCTGTCATCTATCGTCTGCAGGCGGTGTTTGAGAATGAAGGCGCCACATTGAGCAAGGATTGTGACCTAATACAAGAGAGAAGGCAGTTACCTCATGTGTTATATTTTGCAGCTCTTTGTTTTGGGTTATGGGAATAATAAATGCTGTCCTCACATCTTGACTCTTTTTTTTTCTGTGAACAGTAATTTTTTTGTTAATCATTTTCCCACATCTTATATTATGTCGTGCAGGCCAAAGTGTTATAACTTCTCGAATAACACTGGTATACACAATTTTAACCCTTATGTTTAGTTTATCGCTTTTCGCCCATTAGAAAAAATAGCATAAGGAATATTCTCTGTATCCCCCCCAACTTTAGAAATTTTGCGCAAAAAATAATACAAAATGATTTTGCTACCACGTTTTTCAACGCAAAAGGTCGATTTAAAAATGATTTTTTTTAGGGGATACATTTTCAAAATTATGTACAGTATAATAAACAATGATAACATTTGACAAACCCATAGGCTATTTGGAATAGAGTACGACAAATATATTTTGTCACTCCCCTCTATATTTCATCTTTGTATCATGACAAATATCCAGTTAAATAGTCAAGTGTCACAATTAGCCAAGAAACTATACATTCCTTATAGCACGAAATCCTATTATAGTGCCATCATAATTTTTGGTACTAAATTAACGATTCAAAAATCGTGTATTGATATCAGTAGTTATTTTCAAACATTCATTCTATTTCACAAAACTCCATATAAAATATAAATATTTTTTGCTACATGTTTTAATTTGCATATATCTACTTTACATATCTCAGTTTGTATTTAAAAATCGTTAACCATTTCTTCTAACTTTTGGCGTAATGGTGTTTTATTAATTTATCATTTGATAATATTTGGGTTCTTTCCTGGTATTCAAAAAGGAAAAATACGTGTCGTTCAGTTATATTTTTCAATTTATCAAACAATTTGGCCGCTTAATAGCTGATTCTGGTAGAGCGCCATCTCTCTAGCGAATAAAGTTGTAACTAAAATCAATTTCGAAATTTTCATTATTTGCCATAAAAAATCCCATTGCATTCTGAACACAATGGTGTTTACCGCATTGCTCTAGCGCAAATATTCGCGGAGTTATTAATTTTTAAAGTTGTGCGGGACTTTTGGATCACCCTGTATATATATTATGAAAAAAAAATGCTGTTGATTTTGATTATCTTGAGGATTATGCTATGGTAATGCAGTCGTGGTTAAAATAATAAAAACACTTCAGATCTGAATTAACTTTAATTAAGCTTATGGGACATAAATGCATAATTTGATAAAGTACTACCTGTTTTAAGGCGAATAGAATAAGGAAAACAAAATAATATTTACTTAATTACAAAAGGTTTGAGCAGGCCAACGGGAAACAACAACAATGGGTTTTATATAGGGAAAGCTGCGACGTCTGGTGGTCGACTTAACAGAGTAGTTTATTTTAGAAATGATAATTTTAAATTAGATAATTTTTATATATCATATATATAATATACTAGACGGGTGACCCGGGATTGACCCGTGTGCATATCTACCCGAGTGATATATATTTAGATAAGATTTTTTTAAATAATTGTTTGTTAGTAGCATTATCTATTTGTTTGCATCAGCATAATTTAATCTAATCTTTGATAAAGGGCGCTATTCGTGAGCTAAGTAGAATAATTTGAATATATAGTTTTAATAATTGATTTATATATATTTTTAAATAGCCTATCGTCTTCCCCGTATTTTATTTACCTATGTATGGAAATTTTGGTTTGAATTAGTGAACTACTGCGAATTTGTATACCGGACATACAAACAAACAAACATACAAACATTGTTTATGAAAAAACGTATCATTAATACAAACATTGATATTTATATATAGATATACATATATAGTTGACATATAATGTATATTTTGTAAATAGAATGATGTAAAAACAAGTCTCTACATTGAAATACTAAATCACAGTCCGATCTCTCTTACATTAACGGATGTGAATATATTGTAATATAGAATTTATTAATTTTATTTATGTAACATAGTGTGTGTATTTATTAATTTTATTATTTTTTATTAACAGAGTGGTCATTTTTATGTTTATATCTTGCGACTCTGTAAATTTCCCTCGTGGCTTATATTTTGTTTACAATCCATAGTTTGTCCTTCCCTGAAATAAAATGTTGTCTCCTCCAGAAGTTTTTGTCTTCCCTAATTTTCCACGTGGCAATATTGATGTAATTTTATTAATATTTGGTTAGTCTCCTTAGGCACGTATTCGGACAGCTACACAGGTTGAGACATACTGTCTTACAGTTTTTTTCATGGCTTCTTGTGGGATGCTAGACTAATCCAATTTATTGCCGAAGTTGTTGAAACTTTGGAGAATTTTCTATCTCTATATACAATCATTTGTAAATTAAATTTAATTGCCATATATCGTTAAAATTTTACACAAATAAATTTACTGGGCAAGCCCTCTCATTCAATAACTCATATCATTGCAGTAAGGTCTGTAGAGATTATATTTGATGATATTTAAAAGAAACGCATTGCCAGTAAATTTATTTGTGTAAAATTTTAACAATCATTTGGCAAAATATCCAGTCAACTATCTCTTTATATAATCTCTAGAGAACAAAATATCTCTTGAAGAAGGAACAAAAGTTAACGGTGACGAGTTTCTTTTTTTAATGCTGTAAATTCGGCAAGCTTTCGGACTTTGACGTCCTTCGACAGGCAACTTTTTTCTTTCTTCAAGATGATATCAGGCGATTCCTTCTCATGTAATGTCTCTATATATTGACATGGCATCAACAAACTAGTCGAACGTTGGGAGGAGGTCGTAAATAATAACGGAGAATACATAATTGATTAAATAGTACAAATGTGATATTGTACTGGGATAAGGTGCATAAATTAAGAAAAAGGCATCTCCTTATCGTGCAACTGAAAGTTGCTAATGGCTTGCGCCATCTATCGGAATAAATATCAACTATTCTCGTTGATTTTTAATTATTCCAGAATTGGCCAAATACCCATTATTGATTAATCAAGAAAAGCTAACCACTTTTCATCAAGAAACCCAATCAAGAATGGGTATTTGGCCAATTCTGGAATAATTAAAAATCAAAGAGAATAGTTGATATTTATTCCGATAGATGGCGTAAGCCATCAGCAACTTTCAGTTGCACGATAAGGAGATGCCTTTTTCTTAACATAATTGATCAAAAAATGTTTTTTTTTTGTCTAAATAAAATTATCGAATAAAACCGAACCAACTTTCTTTACAACCAAATATAATCGCTAGAGAACTAGACCCACTATACACTCAGATAGTAAGATGAATGATGACAAAATTGCAATCGCTCAACTTGACTCACTCCACAACTTATTTGATGTCGTTATTCGTCAAGTTCCTGATGTCTCAACTATATTTCCTGCATGTAGCTTTTCCTTGGAAGTAGAAATAGGAAATACTCATCCAAGATAGTGTCTGTGATGGAATCTTCTCTAGTTTTTATCTCGATATTTCTCTCCTCTTCCTAAAGCGCGAAGGCCAATTCTCTGTCTCATTATACTCCTTACAAAAGGTTTATTATATACATACATATACAACTGTGGTGTCTTGTTCAAAGTGTTTGGTGAAGATATACATATAATATATATATATACATATAATATAACATTTAAAGAAGCAAATATAATAGTAAAAGCAAGCCTCACTACAAAAACCGAAATACCCCAGCCCATATGCAACCTCAATATTAACAGATAATTAACAACAACAATTTTAAGAATCAGAAATCAGTATTTCCTAGTTTCTTTGAATTCTCTTTTTAATATTTTGAAGACACCTTCATCTGTGATTTTGTATAGGTTAATCTTATCATATTAGAGATACAAGAGATTATTTTATTGATTAGAGAAAAACTTACTTTAGATCTCTGGCGTGGAAGAAGGGAGGTGCGAGTGTGTAGCCAGGAACCACTAAGGATAAACATCAAGGAGTATATATATATCACCTAGATAGGAAGACTGTGCTGACTTACCGATGGAGTGATTGTAGACCTGGGTAGGAGATGGAAATGACGTGGAAGGGAAATTCCATTTTCTATCACAAACACCAATATTCATTGCTCCTATTAAAACAACAATTATAAGATTGTCCCAAAAGTTCGTGTTTTTCTTAAAACGTTGTTTTTCTTATTACTTGGTGAATAATTTGTAGCAACGTATTTATTATTTTATTAACAGTATTAATTTTGATGTTTGCATATTTTATTACTCTGCATAAACTCCCTCTTTGATTGTCTTGTATTGTTTCAATTTTAATTGGTGCTTGACTTAAATAAATTGACGTGTCATCATAAAGTCTGTCTTTCCTGATTTTCTACGTTACAATATTATTACGGCGAATATATAATAATACTGGATCAAAATATCATTTATCTTAGCAATATATCAGTTGGCTGAACGCCAACCTTTATAAAGTGTTATAACACCTTGATAAAGGTTGGCGTTCAGCCAACTGAAATATTGGTAAAACAATTGATATTTTGATCCAATATATGCCTTTTTAATTGAAGATTTAGTTATGGATGACTCTATTTTCAATATAATAATACATAATACAATTACTTTTGGGACAGCCTTGTATTATTAAGGGTTGAATAATATCTTAAAGAATAGAGATAAAACTGCCTACCTGCGACGGCCTAAGACAATTTCAAATTGTCGACGGGACTGTAGACGCCAGACTGTAAGCTGGTTGTTCAGAAAATATGATGGATGCATGGAGAGCTGTTACATATATATTATTAAAAAAATGAGATTTTCTGTTGATTTTGAATATTAGAGGATTATGCTATGGTAATGCAATCGTGGTCAAAATCTTGAAACTATAATAATAAAAAACGAAGATTGTAAATAGCTTTAATTGAGCTCAAGTAATATATAAAAAACATAATTCGATAAAAGTACTGCCTGTCTTAAGGCGAGTAGAACAAGGAAAACAAAAGATTATTTACATAAGTACAAAGGTTTAAGCCGGCCATCGGGGAACAACAACAATGAGTTTTAATAGGGGAAGCGTGACCTCTGGCGGTCGATTTAGCAGAGTATTTGAATCTATGAAATATAATTTTAAATAAAATAATATTTTAATATAACATATATATACTAGGTTGGGTCTACAGCGTTCTAAGTGCATAGTTCAACTGATAGATACAATAGCTACCAATTGTTGTTAGACATGCTGTGAACTCACATCGAAATAGGTGTCATTTAGCTCCGACATGGAGATTAGGCTTTCAGGATAATTTAAAACCATCTTTAGTTTGGTGATCTGTTAACACAAATATCACATTAACCATTGTTAGTAACCGTTTCCGACATTGAATAATACATATCAATTTTAAGATATTCCCGAATAGAGAGGGTGACAGAGAGTTTTATGATTATATAAAAGGGCGTACCTGGATCTGTAAAGAAAAAAAATCAATTTTTTTCTCAAAATATTTCGAGAGATTGCTCCCTCTTTATCAATTTATTGCACAGTGAATTTAATTTATAAATTATTGTAGATCACATGAAAACAAATTTTTCATTGGTCAAAAACAATTATTGATAATAATACATAAAAAAAATTATTAAAAATAATAATACAATAAAAATAAAGGCTTTTTAGAATTCAGTATTTTGTAAGATGTTTTTGAAACAAAATATAAGGAAACAAAAATAAGAAATAAATGAAGTTGACTGCGATTATTATATAAAAAAAAATTAAGTTAAAAGAGACACATAAGGTTCGGGGATCTCTTCATATCTGTTTACACTAGCAGGGTCCTTCTTTATGTTGAACTAGCCGAATGACCCGGGCAACGCCCGTGTTTTACCCGATTGAATGTTTTGATTCAAATACTATTTGTTACAATTATAAATTGTGGTCATGTGGCCTAGTGGTCATGGCATCTGCCCGGTAAGCGGAAGGTCGTGGGTTCGATTCCCATCCCTTGACACTTTTTTTTATTTTATCCATTCTGACCAAAATCTATCCGTGAACTTCACACAGTGAAATTCACACAGACAGAATAAGGCAATTATATAAGTAGATATACATTTTTTGTTGTAATCTACAATAAATATATATTTATATATGTTATTATTTCACCAAGTAAGAAAATTCAAATATTTTCTATTTATATTGTTATGCATTAAAACAAATAAAGCTCAGCTGCAATATATATTTAATATAAGAGAATATATATCATCAATGAATTCATTTACATATTTCAAATATATTTTTCCTATTAACAAATATATTTTGCTTTGAAATTATAGACATAGAGCCTTGTGTTCCTCAGAAATATTTCATATTGCCAGTGACTAAACTATTTATATTTTTCAACTCACACGCAATAAATTTGGATTATTTATTTATTACCAGTTGCGAACAAGACACGCTATATCCGATCTGGATAATTGCGCGTGAAACTATTTACAATAATTCATATTGTAGTAGAGTAGGTAACAGAATTATCAAAAATAAAATAAACAATTAAGAAAAAGAACATTAAATAAACATATACATTAAACAAATAAGCAACAACATAAGCAGTTAGAAGAAATCGCAAGGTAGTTATTTACAGTATATTAAGCAATGATGGAAGTTGATTTAATGAAGTTATCTGTAATAATTAGTATCGTGGAGAGAGAAAGTTGATCAAGTTGAGCTATTTACAATGAGTTATGTTCTAAAGTAACTTATTAATTTTGGATTCAAGACGATTTTTAAAATATAACTAGTTTAGTATTTTTGAAGCACAAATACACGGAATATCGTAATCATATGTAAAATGATCATATAATCATATTGCTAAATATTATTTATTTAGCTTGAAAAAACGCATATTTCAATAATCTACTTATATAATTGCCTTATTCTGTCTGTATGAAGTTCACTGTGTGAAGTTCACGGATAGATTTTGGTCAGAATGGATAAAATAAAAAAAGTGTCAAGGGATGGGAATCGAACCCACGACCTTCCGCTTACCGGGCAGATGCCATGACCACTAGGCCACATGACCACAATTTATAATTGTAACAAATAGTATTTGAATCAAAACATTCAATCGGGTAAAACACGGGCGTTGCCCGGGTCATTCGGCTAGTTATTTATAAAAGGTTGTTTCACTCATTTCTCTATCTATATGTATCCTTATTTAATCTTATTCATATTTATTCAATTCTGTATTTAACTTTATATAATCTTATATGGACATTGTAATAAAGTAATTTCCCTCTCAATCTCTCTCTCTGCGGTAGTTGAAAAAATGATTTTGAGATTGAAACACCCTTTATTGACATCTTGTCAATTATGTCCACAAAATCAATGAAGAATAATGGGAATATTTACAATGATTAATGAGTGAGGAAGGCTCCACCATCTCGATAAGGTCCTCCTCCAGACCAGGAGAGGGTCTTCTTGGACCCTCCGCAACTCCAGGACCAGGAAGTATTTGTAAATGCGGGTCTTGGCAGCTGCCATGATGGTTGAAAGAGAGAGAAATTACTACTTTATTATCATGTCCATAAAATATTATACTTGGTTTTTGTGGCGGTATGTACATAGTCATTGTACATGGTATATATGTCTAATTATTTTCGTATTATAATCTTCATTATTGTTAATTTCTCATATATAGTACGGACTCTGTACTTTGACCGTGTATTGACAAGATATCAATATAAGTATGTCAATTGTCAATTCTCTCTCTCTCTCCAAAATCATCTCTTAAAATATTTCGTAGGAGAAAAAAAAATAAAGTTAATAAAATGTAGTGTATAAAGAGCCATGAGAGAGCATTAGGAATCCTAAATGTGGACGGCACCTTGTCTCGGATGTCCTCCAGGGTCTCCGGTTCTACCCACTCCTGCCTTCCGAGGATGCCGAGGAACTCAGCACGGACATCTTCCAGTACCTCCGTCATCTGGAAATCGGAGTTAGCATGGTAGTGCTGATTTTGGTGATATTTAAAAATAGGAATATATATGTAACTTTATTATATAGTTTGGTATTACATGATGGTCCAGCTGGCGTGTTGAATTGTATCTACGTTTTGGGGCTGTTACACTTTGATAATTATGTTACATATTAAAATATAGTGTATATTTACATATATATGACATAATAAAAATATGATTTTTATTATTCATTAATATAATTAAATTTTTATAATCATAACTATAATATTTATTAATATTGTTTTCATAATATAACTAAAATTATAATTTAAATAATCAAAGAACTAAACACAGAGTTAATTTTTAAAAATGTAAAGAAATCTTTAACAAAAGAAATACAACCAAATAGTTTTTTTTTGTTTATATATAGATAATAACATCATTAAATTTTATGTATGCAAACTGTTTGCTTTTGAAATATAATCAAAAAATAAATATAGTTTTTGGAAAAAAGTTATCATTCATTTCCATCCACGACTGCATGAATGGTAAAGTACTTAGAATACGTCTTTTTTATGACATAAATATATTGTTGTACCAGGCTGCGGTTTGACAGATTCTTCAGTTTTGATTCTCTCCTCAGACGCGTCTTGCATCTTTCCAGAACGTGTCTCAACCATCCTACAAAGTTAAATCAGTCAATAATAAGACAACTATATATTTAGGTAACACCTATAATCTCTCTTTATTTATCACATCAAAGTTTAAAGCAGGTGGGGTATTTAGTGTATCAAAATACAAATGTTTTATAGTACATAATATTTAATAGTAATAATCTGTTTTATAAAAATAAATAAATATATAATTTATATTTTAAATATCTTAAAAAATATATATTATAAATAAATTTTAAAATACGCGCATTAATCATGATGCAACAATTTGTGATGAGGTATACTGTCGACCTAATCTATGGTGTGAGATCCTGTCGACTCTCGCTATACTGTGTTGACCGAGAGGAACAGTCAGGATGGGGAGTTTTCCAGTACCTCTCTGCACCTTGGGAGGCCTTTAACAGTTCTCATAAAGTACAGGCAGTCGTGGTCGAGGCATAGTGGAAAGCTTGGGAATGTCCATAACAAAAAACGAAGAGACACAGTTGTACTAGGAAAGTTCCGTGAACAGATAGAGTTTAGCTAGGAGTGAAAGATGGAGATAGAAGAGTTCTTACTGGTCTACATGGTGAATGAGCTGGACCTTGGACACAACTGACGAGGGCTTCCGCTGATGGTGAAGTGACTATATTTTCGGCTAGGGTGGAGGTTATATATCTTTGCCGAGAGAGGAAGTATTGAATTTCAGCGGATGCAACAAGAGCGTGGATAGGAAGATATATTTTATACGCTGGCAACGCCCTGGCTGTTTTCTATATTTAGATTATGTTTTGGGACTGCTATATGCTCGATCTCTGCTTTAGCCTAACTCTGAATCTATTACAGAGTTTTATTTATTTATCCTCAGTTTGTACAAAGTACATTACATATGGTGATGTAATGACACATGTCAATCATGCGTATAATTATTTATAGATGTGTTTCTATTATACGACATGACAATCTTGTTATAAGTATTATATATTATGAAGTTGTTGATTTTAATTACTATATATATATACATATATATTGGTCTGAAAATAGAGCAATCCATACTTAAATAACTAGATAATAAAAAGGCATATATTGGATTGAATAAAATATTTATTTACCAATATTTCGATTGGCTGAACGCCAACTTTTATCGAGGCATTACAGTTTTGTACAAACAAACTCAGCGCCGCATAGTGTTATAGTATCACAGCGTGATACTGTTAGGGATAGTGTTCAACTGCGATATCATAACACTATGCGGCGCTGAGTTTGTGTGTACAAAAATGTAATGCCTCGATAAAGATTGGCGTTCAGCCAATCGAAATATTGGCAAATAAATCTTTTATTTTATTAAAATGCATAGGCTACTAGCTTTCGGGCTCCAAGCCCTAGGTACCTGTGGAAGGGCTTGGAGCCCGAAAGCTAGTAGCCTATGCATTTTAATAAAATAATTTTTCTCTTCGTTTTATAGATTTTTACAAATCTTTTATTTAATCCAATATATGTCTTTTTATTATCTAAATAAATATATATATGTCATAATATATGCTCTTACAGGAATAATAAAGTAAACCTACAGTCAACGAGAGAGAGATGTAGATAGAAAACAACTAAGTTACGACCATGTTGAACCACTGACCACATGCCATTCTTGGAACCCTGCAGGACTATTTTTGGATAGTCGGGGGGGTGGGGGACAAACAAACGGTCGTTCCGCAGTGGCAGTCGCAAGCGCTCCCTCTCTCTCTCGGTTTGCTGGGTCCCATCTTCCAAACTTGTGGTTTTCCTTATTTCTCTCTCCCCACATTATCACTATATTGCCACATTGAAAGTCGACAGGATAAGACCTGACCGGGAAACAAATCCCTCATATACCAGAGTATGAAGAAAACAAGAAGCAATACCACGATGATCGAACAAACCCACAACCAAGTTCAACAAGAACCAACGACCGACTCTACTGTAGCCGCTTCCCTTCGAACTCTCACCCTCTGTCTCGACCAACTTTTAAACCGTGAGTCTGAAGAAGCAATCACCTACGACGGAGATGAACCTGCCGCACACTTCTTCTCACAACTTGAGTCTCAGCCGAACTTCCACAACTTAGAGCCAGCACGCCAAGCTCGAAAGGCTCTATCATCACTCAGAGGCGAACCTCGCAAAATTGCACAAGACTTAGCTCTACTCAATACGACTTATGAAGAGGTCAAGGAGTCACTCTGCGCCGTCTATCCCCGACGCCCTAGCTTCACTCTTCAAGAGTTCTATGAACTTAAATGCACATCGATGGCCGAGATCGAGACCTACTACAAGAACAAGGTCCGAATAGGATTGGCGATCAACCTCCCTAAGAGTGCCATCGTGCAAGCACTATCCAACGGTGTGCCACGTAACTATGGCAACATTTTAAAGATGGCACAACCCTCGGGACCAGAAGAATGGTTGTGCTTAGCCCAACAGCTGACCTACGAAGGGGATAACACCAGCACTAAAGCTGCCCAACAACGATCACCGCGCCAGAGCAGAGCACCTTCCACCACCGTGGACAAGACCCCACCATATCCTTGCCGTTACTGTGGCGGACAACACTGGCACGCACAGTGTCAGCAGCGAGGGCCCTACCAGCGGACTTTTCGGACCTTTACACCTGCGGTCCACAGCGTCGAGCAACCCCAAAGATCGACTGGGCCTGCAGGTGTATACGAGACCGCAGCAACGACGAGCTCGGGAGAAACCAAGTAATGCCAACTTCGGCAGCAGAACTCCTCCGAAGCTCAATGAACCCACCTGCACCCTAAACCAGCATACTCCTGTAAGTGCAATTATTTTAACCCCTATCATTCATTCTTTAAAGATGCCATTCCTAATTGACTCTGGAGCCAATGTTTCCTTAATTAGTTTAAACCAATTTGAATATATTAAAAATTTTAATAGTTTCATTTGTTCCACCCCTATTAACAATGATGTTATTATCCGTACTATATCTAGTCATGCCAAACCAATCGGATTAGTTACCTTACCAATACAATTTAATAATTTTAATTTGAATGAAACCTTTTATATTTTGAATTCACCCCTTGAACATGGTATCCTATCTATTCATGTTATGCAATTCTTAAGATTAACAATAGATT
Organism: Cordylochernes scorpioides; assembly: GCA_030710605.1. Classification (NCBI taxonomy): domain Eukaryota; kingdom Metazoa; phylum Arthropoda; class Arachnida; order Pseudoscorpiones; family Chernetidae; genus Cordylochernes; species Cordylochernes scorpioides. Next base: position 119,131,335 of record CP092865.1, on the reverse strand, counting down.
TTCATAATCAATTGATACTTCAAAATAGTGTTCCAGTACCTACACATTTGTGCCATTTTGTATGTGACCTTCCTACTCGTAAGCACGGCTCGCGAATAATAACTTCTAACCCTAAACGACCCATAATTCACTCGGTTAACTTAGGCGTTGACGATTTTCAACCTCCACGTGAGCCTTGCTTACAAACAACTCTTAGTAATATTTATCAACCTTCCCCTGAATGCCCCTCTCACCCTTACAACCTTAATAGCCTTCCTACCAGCCCATGCTTCTCTAGAGAATTAATGATTAAAGAATTTATCGAACAACGCCCAGAACTGACTATCCCTTATCAGCAATTATTGTATTCTTTTAAAGATATTTTCCCTATCAATAAATTCAATGTATTACCACTCAACATAACCCCTGTAAAACTCAAAATTATTTCCGATAAGGTTATTTCCCTCCGACCATACCGAACTCCCTATGCCTACCAGAAGGAAATTCAGGACCAGATATCTCAACTTCTAAAACATGACATAATCACCCCCTCCTCTAGCCCAAATTCCTCTCCTGTGACACTCGTTCGCAAACGCGATAACACCATGCGTCTCTGCATTGACTTCCGTCGCGTGAACGAACTAGTACCCTCGGATTTGCATCCTTTGCCATTGATAGAAACGGTACTGGATAACCTGTCGAAAGCCAGAGTATTTAGCACCGTTGACATAAGCAATGCATACTATCAAATCCCCATCGCGGAGGAGAGTCAACCACTACTCTCTTTCGTGACTCAACAAGGGCAATATAATTTCAAACGCTTACCCTTTGGATTCAAATCAGCACCCCAAATTTTCGAACGTGTGATTACCCAGTTGATCCACAAACACCACCTCTCTTTCACAGCCCATTATTATGACGACTTCGTTATTTTTTCTGACTCCTCAGAACAACACCTTACGCACCTTCGACTTTTCTTTGAATTCTGTTTAGAGGAAAATCTCCAACTTAACCTTAAAAAATGTAATTTTTATCAAAATGAAATAGATTTTCTCGGCTACCACATCACCGCAGGGACTTACACACCTAATATTAAAAATACCGAAATCATCAACGCTATTAGAACTCCTATCAACATTAAAACCCTACAATCATTTTTAGGAGCCGTCAACGTATATCATAAATTCATACCAGAATATGCTAGACTTCGCCATCCCTCAAATCAATTACTAAAAAAGAACGCCAAATGGCTTTGGAGCCCGAATGTCAACAAGCCTTTGATAAATTGAAGCAACACCTCGCAACACAACCTGTGTTACATCTATTTCAAGAAGGGCTCCCATGCCAGGTCTATTGCGACGCTTCCACGCAGGGCATCGCAGGTGTAATCAAACAAGTACATCCTGACGGTAACATCTACCCTGTACAATATTACAGTCGCGCGTTGCGTTCCTATGAGCGTAATTACACTATATCTGAACTGGAGTGCTTAGCCATTGTAGAGTGCGTTGACAAATTCCGAGTGTACCTCCTAGGTACAAGGTTTGTCATCTACTCGGATCATCACGCCTTACAATGGCTAAAGACCATAAAAGACCCCACCGGACGCCTCTTTCGTTGGAGCCTTCGACTCTCAGCTTACGACTATGAGGTCAAATACCTCAAGGGATCGCGTCAGTACGAGGCGGACCTACTCTCCCGTAACCCTTTCTGCGGATTTCTATCCACAGGTCAAATAAAAGATCATCAGGGCGAATTACGGAGGGACACAAGGTATATCCTCAATGACAAGGACCTTATGACCATCACACGACCGGGTGTCACTAAAATAATTGTTCCACCATCACTCCGTGGCACCCTACTACAACGAGCCCATCGCGATTTCAATCCCCCCGGCATTTCGCAGATGACCAGACTGATCGCAGCCCAATACTATTGGGACGGCATGACAAATGACATCAGGACACATGTAAGAACCTGTTCAGTATGCCAATTAGTCAAACCACCAAAAGGACCTATCTAAGGAGAATTGGGACAACTCTCCCCAGCGGTCCTACCGTACTAACTAGTGTCACTAGATACTATTTCTGGATTCGCGAAATATGGAAATTCTCAGACCTTCTTACATGTCGTAGTGGACCATGCCACACGGTACGCGTGGGCATTTCCATCGCGGTCCCCCAGCATTCTCACCTATACCCAAGTGATTAAAAAGGTGATGCAGTTTGGTTCTCCTAAACGACTTTTGACGGATAGAGCTCCTGCCTTCACCTCTCCGAAATTTCGTAGATTTTTGATTAGACATAACATTGGCCAACTTCTCACGACAAGCAACAACCCTCAGGCCAACGGATTAAGTGAACGACTAAACGCTACGATTACTGGCAAACTTAAACTGTTGCGCCTCCAACAACCTAAGACGGCCTGGACCAAACTACTACCTCAGGTCCTTCAGGCTTATAACCATACCCCACATTCTGTGACCGGGTTTCCACCGTCATACCTTTTGTTAGGTAGTTTCCCGCTACAACTATCCGAGCATGTACAAAACTACCCAAACATCGACGACGCCAGAGAATTGGCCTATCAAAGGACACACGAACGACACTTACGCGACAAAGCGAGATTCGACCAAACACATAGAGCTTCCGATTTTGAAGTAGGCGATCTCGTTTTGGCAAAAACATACCACAATCCAGATACCGGTAAACTGGCACCTTTCTTCTCAGGACCTTATGAAATACTGGAGATAATTTATCCTCAAATCGTACGGATCAACCGCTCCAACCGACCTCTAAGTCGTGAGACAGATACAATTCATGTCAACAAATTAAAACACTATACGGAAAACGAACAATTTATTTCACCGCCCGTAAATGATCGAGACCAATCTAAAAATACCCTCAATTTCCCATATAAACACTTCAATCACACTCTAATCCATACTAAAACGGCTATTAACTCACGAAAGCAACAAGACTACACTTACAATCAAGATGATCAAAGATATTTGAACCGCTTATCCCCTGAAATCTTTACCAATTACTAACCTGACAACGAGACTTTACGAACCCAGTAGTATCTAAATAATTAAGGTAGAAAGGCCCAGGGTAAGTTTCCCCTCACTCTGTCCGCCTATATTCTACCTTTGAATCTAGAACTATTTTATCTTCGAAATTTAAATATAAGTCCATTCGACTTCCTCACCTACACACGGGACTTTTCTCCTCGGACTCGCTACACAAGTAACCGCATAGATAAGTTAGAATGGCCCAGGGCAAGTTTCCCCTCGCTCTATTCGCCGAGGTTCTAACATTGTATGTAGTTTTATATTTACCTCAGTCCTGAACTCACACAATTGCCAACCTCATTCTCATTTCTCGTACTCTACACCTATAGCATAGAAAGCCCATGACAAGTTTCCATGTCCGCCTGAAAAATATATTAAAGTGTAGAGTCCCCAGCCTTAATGATCTCCAGAATTTCATCATGTGTTTGTGACTCCCCTTCTCCTTGTTCACACTCCTCAATGTCATTTCCCATATAGTACATTAGATATTGTTGTATATAGCCTTTTATAACCTTGATATTTTAAAGGATTTCCTTAAATGTCAAACTCTCCGGTGTTGTAAAACTGCTTGTAAATAATATTTACTTGTGTTCTATACAATATTCTATTTACATAAAACTATGTCACCATTACCTTAAATAATTTCAACTGTAAAATTATTTTCTCTATTCCTGGCTTCTCCAGCTTTAAGTATACTTAAACCATGTTCAGCCTTCTTCAACGGGGCCCATATGTCATAATATATGCTCTTACAGGAATAATAAAGTAAACCTACAGTCAACGAGAGAGAGATGTAGATAGAAAACAACTAAGTTATGGCCATGTTGAACCACTGACCACATGCCATTCTTGGAACCCTGCAGGACTATTTTTGGATAGTCGGGGGGGACAAACAAACGGTCGTTCCGCAGTGGCAGTCGCAAGCGCTCCCTCTCTCTCTCGGTTTTCTGGGTCCCATCTCCCAAACTTGTGGTTTTCCTTATTTCTCTCTCCCCACATTATCACTATATTACACATTATTATTAATATATATATATATATATATATATATATATATATATATATATATATATATATATATATATATAAATAAATAGTTGTATAGTTTTATAGTTAAGTATTCTTTTAAAATTATCTTAATTATTTTGATTATTTAAATTCAAATTATAAAATTAGTAAATTGTTATTATTTAGTATAGATAGAGAGAAAAAAAAATCCTTTACTTCTAAAACATCATCTAGTTAATTATATATTTATAATTAATAACAATAAAATTTAACAACGTAACGTCTTTTGCATCGGCTTTTACACGTCATTTAGACATACTCTAATCCTATATATAGAATAATCGAAGTGAGAATATATATAATAGTTAGAAAAAAGAGAGAAAGACAGAACCATGTACTTTTGATCAAACTAATAATAAGAAGACAAAAAGTTTTGTAAAGAAGGTATTTAAGATTGTTAGTATATATATATATATTTTTATAATTTTATATTTTATCGTTTTTTTTTTTTTTATGATTTTTTGAATTTTTTTATTTTAAAATATGAATATAAATAGTTGTATTTAGTAATATATCTATACTATGAATTAACCTTTGTTATAAGTTTGGTTATTATGTTTTGAAACCCTAATGGTAGACCAGACATATACAAAAAAAATTAAATTGGAGTAATTATTGAAAAAAGAGGTCTGCTGAACCGGGAATTCTCAAATAGAAGTCCAGCGGCGTTTCATCCCTTCTCTATTACGTCATAGACCTCTTTTCAACCGGATTTTATGTGTTAATATAAAGTTACTTCAGTGAAACATTTATATGAACAGATATAACAGATATAAGTGTTACCAAATTATTATTGTGAACCTACCTCGACCGCGCCGCCTTCAACTGTAAACATCTATTTCTGGATGACACATGTTGTGGGGGGTGGGGGACAAAATTAGACCGTCCATTTTGAAGTTTTAGAACAACAAGATATTCAAAGAAGAAAGAGAAGATATTTAAGGGAAGAAATCCAAACTTTATAATCTTTACATCCAGTTATATTAAAATAACTGATTCAACACTTAATCATCTTTCAATATTCCTTTAAAAAGGCAAACTATTAGAGTTTAATAAAGCTATTAATTGTGAAAATTCACTTTTATTTAATTTCCATTTTCCTCCCCAGAAATTGGAGATTAAACACAATGAATTCTATATAATATTACTTTAAAAATCTTGTGAAAAAATCTTCAAATCAGCTATTTAATTTAAGTTTAACTAATTGTTAAAGATTATAAATTTGTAGTATTTATTATTGAGAGAAATTATAGAGATTTGATTTAATAAATGGATACTTCCATTTATTTTTTTTTAAGTATTTTATAATTGATATACTGTTGAAATATTTTACTTGTCTGATACTAAATTTGTTTTTAATAAATTCCATGTTTAAATTTTTAACATCTTCTATGAAATTTTCTAATATATTATTTATTCTATAAAATCTTAGAAACTGACCAAAATATATACCTTTACAACAATTTAATGAAATATTAGAATTCATATTACAGTATTTTATAATATTGAAATTATAATTACTTTTTTTATTATAAATTTTAATAGCATTATTTGTAAGGTCTATATTTAGGTCTAAAAAGTTAACTTTTTTGTTTCTATAAATTTTTTCATTGTTCTTAAGTTTCAAGTATTTAGGATAAATTTTAGGTATTAAGTTTTTGAACTGTGGATTATTAAATATTATGATGTCATCTACATAACGGAACATTTGCCAGTTAACATTATTTTGTAGAAAGTATTCTCTTTCGTACCAGAATAATATTAAGTTTGCTAATAAAGGACTGGAAGAAGTTCCCATGGGAACGCCTTCTGATTGAATATATATTTTATTTTTAAATTCTATATAGTTAAAATTTAAAAATGTTTCCAGTAGAGTTTTTGCTGTTTCAAGATCTAATTTAATTGTTTTATATCTGTTATGAATAATATTAATGTGGAAAGTTTTGTCATTAATGATTTCGTTAAATAAATTGGTTATTTTATTATTTAGATCTCTTAAACACAATTATAATAATACAATTACATCTATATTAAAAGATATAGATATTTTCATAAATAAAACTAGTATAAAATACAGTATTCCAGAATTTACTTTTCTGGAATGGAAACATAATATTAAAAAGGAAATTATAAATTATTATAATAATACACTTAAATACACAAAACCTAATTCAGATATTCCTTCTTTTAAAGAAAATATAATTAAATTACAGAAGGACTTTATTATCACTCCTATAGATAAATGTTCCAATAACTTATCTATAATTTGTAAAAATTTATACCACGATATACTAAAAAAGGAAATTGATAATAATCATAAATACACTTTTGCTAGAACTACAGCCACAAAAATAAAAAAAGACATCAAAAACGTTGAAAATTCACTAAAAATTTATAATCATTACAAAAATCCAAACATACCAAAGTTCTATATAATTCCTAAACTACACAAAAAACCTATTTCTTTCAGAACAATCACATCTGGTATAAATTCAGTTATAAAAAACATTGATATACAATTAGCTTCAACACTACAATTTATTATAAATAAATTAACTAATAAATATAATTATAAATTTATCGACTCAAATAAAAAAATCATTAACTATTTAATGAACAATTAGACAAACATGGAAACAGTACACACATTTGACTTTGAGGACCTATATTCTAAAATAAATTTAAGAGATCTAAATAATAAAATAACCAATTTATTTAACGAAAATATTAATGACAAAACTTTCCACATTAAAATTATTCATAACAGATATAAAACAATTAAATTAGATCTTAAAACAGCAAAAACTCTACTGGAAACATTTTTAAATTTTAACTATATAGAATTTAAAAATAAAATATATATTCAATCAGAAGGCGTTCCCATGGGAACTTCTTCCAGTCCTTTATTAGCAAACTTAATATTATTCTGGTACGAAAGAGAATACTTTCTACAAAATAATGTTAACTGGCAAAGGTTCCGTTATGTAGATGACATCATAATATTTAATAATCCACAGTTCAAAAACTTAATACCTAAAATTTATCCTAAATACTTGAAACTTAAGAACAATGAAAAAATTTATAGAAACAAAAAAGTTAACTTTTTAGACCTAAATATAGACCTTACAAATAATGCTATTAAAATTTATAATAAAAAAAGTAATTATAATTTCAATATTATAAAATACTGTAATATGAATTCTAATATTTCATTAAATTGTTGTAAAGGTATATATTTTGGTCAGTTTCTAAGATTTTATAGAATAAATAATATATTAGAAAATTTCATAGAAGATGTTAAAAATTTAAACATGGAATTTATTAAAAACAAATTTAGTATCAGACAAGTAAAATATTTCAACAGTATATCAATTATAAAATACTTAAAAAAAAATAAATGGAAGTATCCATTTATTAAATCAAATCTCTATAATTTCTCTCAATAATAAATACTACAAATTTATAATCTTTAACAATTAGTTAAACTTAAATTAAATAGCTGATTTGAAGATTTTTTCACAAGATTTTTAAAGTAATATTATATAGAATTCATTGTGTTTAATCTCCAATTTCTGGGGAGGAAAATGGAAATTAAATAAAAGTGAATTTTCACAATTAATAGCTTTATTAAACTCTAATAGTTTGCCTTTTTAAAGGAATATTGAAAGATGATTAAGTGTTGAATCAGTTATTTTAATATAACTGGATGTAAAGATTATAAAGTTTGGATTTCTTCCCTTAAATATCTTCTCTTTCTTCTTTGAATATCTTGTTGTTCTAAAACTTCAAAATGGACGGTCTAATTTTGTCCCCCACCCCCCACAACATGTGTCATCCAGAAATAGATGTTTACAGTTGAAGGCGGCGCGGTCGAGGTAGGTTCACAATAATAATTTGGTAACACTTATATCTGTTATATCTGTTCATATAAATGTTTCACTGAAGTAACTTTATATTAACACATAAAATCCGGTTGAAAAGAGGTCTATGACGTAATAGAGAAGGGATGAAACGCCGCTGGACTTCTATTTGAGAATTCCCGGTTCAGCAGACCTCTTTTTTCAATAATTACTCCAATTTAATTTTTTTTGTATATGTCTGGTCTACCATTAGGGTTTCAAAACATAATAACCAAACTTATAACAAAAGTTAATTCATAGTATAGATATATTACTAAATACAACTATTTGAATTCATATTTTAAAATAAAAAAAATTAAAAAATCATTTAAAAAAAAAAAACGATAAAATATAAAATTATAAAAATATATATATATATACTAACAATCTTAACTACCTTCTTTACAAAACTTTTGTCTTCTTATTATTAGTTTGATCAAAAGTACATGGTTCTGTCTTTCTCTCTTTTTTCTAACTATTATATATATTCTCACTTCGATTATTCTATATATAGGATTAGAGTATGTCTAAATGACGTGTAAAAGCCGATGCAAAAGACGTTACGTTGTTAAATTTTATTGTTATTAATTATAAATATATAATTAACTAGATGATGTTTTAGAAGTAAAGGATTTTTTTTTCTCTCTATCTATACTAAATAATAACAATTTACTAATTTTATAATTTGAATTTAAATAATCAAAATAATTAAGATAATTTTAATAGAATACTTAACTATAAAACTATACAACTATTTATTTTTATAATTAATTTAGATTTAGCTTGCTAATCTAACCAAATCTACTTGATATGATTTATCATTCTTATCAGTTTGCTCATTAAGTTTTAAATGTAGAATCACTGTTATATTTTTATTATATAGTTTTTACACTATATATATATATATATATATATATAGTGTAGAAACTATATAACAAAATTATAACAGTGATTCTAATTTTAAAACTTAAGGAGCAAACTGATAATAATGGGGTGAAATGTCGTTGGACTTTTATCTGAAGATCCCCGGTCCAGCAGATCTCTTTTTCCAATTTATTTCAATTTAAAGTTTTTTGTGTATGTCTGGTCTACCATTAGGGTTTCAAAACATAATATCCAAACTTATAACAAATGTTAATTCATACTATAGATATATTACTAAATACAACTATTTATAATCATATTATAAAATAAAAAAACCTTTAAAAATCTTAAAAAAAAAAAAGGATAAAATATAAAATTATAAAAATATATATATATATATATACTAACAATCTTATCTACCTTCTTTACAAATTTTTTTTTCCTTATTATTAGTTTGATTAAAAGTGCATGGTTCTGTCTTTCTCTCTTTTTTCTAACTATTATATATATTCTCTCTTCGATTATTCTATATATAGGATTAGAGTATGTCTAAATGACGTGTAAAAGCCGATGTAATAGACGTTACGTTGTTAATTTTTATTGTTATTAATTATAAATATATAATTAACTTGAGGATGTATTAGAAGTAAAGGATGTTTTTTTTTCTCTATCTATCTACAAATTAATAACATTTTACAAATTTTATAATTTGAATTTAAATGATCATAATAGTGAAGATAATCTTAATACAAAACTGGACTATAAAATTAAATAACTATTTATTATTATATATATATATATTATTCATAGGGCGCCACTCTCCCATAAAAAAAAACATCAAAGCTAGACACCATCTATTGACCGTCCCGCAATCTAGCGACCAAAGGTCAGTGACAAAGCCACAACATCAGATTTGTAAAACTGAAAAGCGTCCACCTGGAAATCATGGTTTCGGGGTTAATAGCCCTCATCAGACCAGGAAAAAAAATTCCATCTATCAATATATATATATATATATATATGGTAATTTAAACCAACAACCCTATATTGTATAATTACTTATAACAAGATTGTCATGTTGTATATAGACACACATCTATAAATAATTGTGCGCATGATTAATCTGTGTCATTGCATCACCATATGTAATGTACTTTGTACAAACTAAAGACAAATAAATAACACTATGTAATAGATTAAGAGCTAAGTTAAAGCAAGATTGAGAAGTTCAAAAACGTCTAAATTCGAGACAACCCTGAAAAGGAATTCGGCAGCCCGTTGCCATCTGGTCCAAAGTGTGCAGAATGCCCCAGACGTTCAAAGTTCAAATTCGCAGATGTCTCCCCCCTCCTCGGGAATGGTATATAAACACCTCGGTTTTAGCCGATAATATATAGTCCGCAGTTAGTCTCTTCACCGTCGGCGCAAGCCCTTGTCGCTTGTAACCAGGTCCACATCATCGCCATGTAAAACAGTAAGAACTCTATATCTCCATCTTGCTTAGCTCAACTCCTATTTGTTCATGGAACTTTCCTACTACAGCTGTGTCTCTTCGTTTTGTGTGTGTGGACATTCCCAAGCTTTCCGCTCTGCCTCGACCACGACTGCCTGTACTCTGTGAAAACTGTTAAAGGTCTTCCAAAGTGCAGAGAGGTACTGGAAAACTCTCCACGCCCTGACTGTCCCTCTCGGCTACTACAGGTTTGACCACCGGTTACCACTGCTTATAGCGAGAGTCGACAGGATTCTACAAGGCTTACCAGACTACTCTTCATCACATCTATGTCGACAGGATCTCATCACAGATAAGTCGACAGCAACTCTTTATCACATCTAAGTCGACAGGACTCTACAAGAGGCTACCAGACCTCAACTTATTACAGAGAGTCGACAGGATGATCACAACGAAGGAGACCACAACGAAGAAGGTAGGAAGCCTGTCCAGATAGGAGCGAGGAAGAACAATGATGGAGGAACAAACCCACCGCCAGTACAACGAAACGACCAATCAATCTTCCCCCCAACGACACAGCCGAAAATCCCACAAAATAACACGGTGAGAAGTTCCCCACCTTCGGCCTTACAAGGCACCCATCTTCCGGGCGACATGCCGCCGTCACCAAACAGAAGTTACAAGCTTCTACAAGCTCTTCTTGGAGCGACTTCCCCTTCATCAGGACGACAACTAAAGACCAAGTATCCTGACTGAACAATCCTCAAAACTGTGAGTTTTTAAAAAAACTTCGTAACTTTCACCTCATGCTCACAACTTGATTCTCCATAAAGTTAATGTTTATTTTCACTGTAATCATTTTAAATCAATTTTTATCACTTTTATATCATTTCAATTCAAATTTTAAACCTTTTACAACCCCATTTATCAATTTTTACTTTATTTTAAGCAACTTATAAATTTTAATTCATTACTTTCAATTTTACATTTTTTAAAAAATCATTTTTTTTAATTACTCGAATCATAATTCTAAACTTATTTGTGTGTTTTTCTTAATATCTTATTTTTATACTAAAACACCAATCTCTTAATCAAATGCTCAAAACTTTGCAAAAATCATTTTTATGTTCAATATTTTATATACACTGCGTGACATTGAAAATGGAACACCAAGAAATAGTGGCCATAAAGTGATAAAACTCGGCAGACAAAGAGAGACAGGGACGAATAATAAGTGATCTTTATTTTAAAATGATAGTCATAATACAGAGCGAGAACGGCGTCGGCTTAGTAGCAAGTAGGACCACCGCGGACGGCGATGCACGCAGCAACACGTCTAGGTAGAGAGTCAATCAGAGTACGGATGGCGTCCTGAGGGATGGCACTCCATTCCCTCTCAACCATTTGCCACAGTTCGTCTTCTGAACGCGGCTGTGGCAAGGCATGCAAACGGCGTCCAATGATGTCCCAGACGTGCTCGATTGGTGAGAGATCAGGAGAGTACGGTGGCCAGGGAAGCATCTGTACATCTTGCAGAGCTTGTTGGCTAATGCGAGCAGTGTGCGGTCGGGCGTTATCCTGCTGATAAAGGGCATTGGGTACCCCCTGAATGTAGGGGAGTGTCACCGGTCGCAGCACATCATCAACGTATCGTTGGGCCGTCATAGTGCCCTGAATACGAAGTGAAGGTGACCTGGAATCATACCGGATTGCGCCCCAATCCATGATTCCACGTTGTCGCACGGTGGGGCGTTCCACAATTGCTGCCGGATTGGACCTTTCTCCACGTCGACGCCACACTCGTACACGGCGACTATCACTGGACAAGCAGAAACGCGACTCCACTGAGAACACGACCCTGTGCCATTCCGTAATCCACGTCGATCTAGCCCGGCACCATTCCAAACGTTGGTGCCTATTCGGTGGGGTCAATGGCAGTCTTCTTAGCTGACGGCATGAGTGCAAGTTATTAGCAACCAATCGACGGGAAATGGTTCTGGTCGAGATGGAATGATCTAGGGTGTCTTGCACATGTTGCAGGATGGCGGTACAAGTGGCTTGTGGGGCCGCCACTGCTTGTCGAAGGATACGCCGATCCACACGTGCTGACGTCTCTCTGGTTGCACCGGCATTCCTATAAATTGCCACATTTCCTTGTTTCAACCATCTTCTCCACAGTCGGTGCACCGTGGACGCACCAAGGTGTGTATCAGCTGCGATTTGACGTATGGACCAACCTGCCCTTTTCAGTCCGATCACCATGCCCCTCGTAAAAGCGTCTGTCTGCTTGAACTGCCTCCGTTTACGATGACCTGGCATTCTCTGTTATTACACGTGTCTTTTGACACAAGAACAAAATTTCTACAATGATTTTCCTTGAAGAAATAACGACACGAATACTGTCCTTTCTGCAAGTTCCTTCCCTTATATCTTACTCCATGTGCGCACGAGCGCTGCGCATTTTACATCATTTGCATAACTCGGTTAGGCGCGTCTACCCTGAAATTTGCATAATTTTCTGGCCACTATTTCTTGGTGTTCCATTTTCAATGTCACGCAGTGTAAAAGCCTCATTCAATTTATAAGTCAATATCACGCCATTGCCCCTTTTACAAGGATAATTTTCGCACTACCATAATCAACGATTTAAAAATATGTATTCAAATTTTAATAAACATAGGTGAAACGCATTTTTTTTTAATTGCAAAAATCGAAAGATACAATATCTTCAAAATCACAACTAGAAAAGTAACTATCTTTCCCAAAACAAGTTAAAAATAAAAATCCCATCAACTACCACGTCAGTAGCTAAATTAAGTCACAGTCTTCCAAAACTATTACAATCGTTAGATCCCAACATAGCTACACTCACTCGTCCTTTTCTTTTACATGCATAATTATTAATTATCCACACATCTCTCTCAACAAACTACAACACACTTCCCATCACTTTCTACAATTGGCCACCATCTATTAGCGCGCGACTTAGCAACAAATCGAATTCGAGCAACACAAGCTCCGTCGCCACTAAACGTGCCATATTCACTAACAACCAAGATATCTCGATGTGTTTTGTACAACCACCACTCATGACTAGTAAATTTGTTGTTCATGATGAAACAAGTTAGATGCTGTACCAAAAACAAAGACTTCACGTGACACCTTTCCATTCAATTCACTCACTCGTGTCACACAGCGCATCACAACAATTATTCTCACTTAAAAGGCCACAAAGACGCCTTCCTGCCTGTGACACTTCTCACCCCAAAGCTTGTCCACGTAGAAAGTCGCACTTTTACCCACATCTAAACCTGACATCATTGAATAACATTTTTTCCCGCAACAATTGCGAAACACAGCACTTACGAAAACCGAGAAAACTACCTCTTTCAAATACACCATAAAACTACCAACAAGCTTTCACCACTCTCAAAGGGAGTTTAACCAGTAAACCAGTACCCTAACGTACATTCAAACTCTCAAAACTGTACTACAACAAGGATTTCCATAATGTCTGTTATCTGACAGAGCGCCCGCTTTTACCTCAGAAAAATTCCACAAATTTCTAATAACACACCCCATTCTGTCACAAGTTTGCCACCCACCTATTTAATGTTCAATGTTATACCCCAAATCTGATAACTCATCCTAATCCATACCCCGAAATAACCAGACTAGGAGAGAAAGAATTTCAAGCCAGTGAGCCGCAGACTTCCCCCATATCTCCCTCCCCCTTCAAAAACAATATAAATTGCACCCCGGTCGTAATAATGGACACCTAAATCCATCGCCACTCTTCCCCCAGAAGCCCCCAGTCCTTCCATCCCCATGTCCCGCATTACTTTTAATTCCACACATTTTTCTACAGTCGATATCTTAACCTAACTTTTAAACATTTAGACATTTGAATTTGGACAAGACCTTCCTTAAATTGAACATTTTTAATATTTTAATCCTGTGTAAATCTCTAATTTTTTCTACATATCAAACATTTTACATGTTAAATTGAGATCACAATCTTTAATTATATTCTGTTTTTTGTATAAAATATTTTATTTTTTATTTTTGCCTTTAAATTATATAATCACTAGTTTTTAATACTACATTATATATAAAAAAATCAATTTTATTTTCATAATATTATTTTAGTATTACAAAAGATATATTTGTTGTCAAAAATCACTTTAATTCTTCATTATTATCACTTTTATATATTGATTGTTTGATTTTATCCACTTAAACTTTATTCAACCACAATGATATTTCTATATTTTATTCATTTTATATTTGCTTTATACCTTTTTATAAAATGACAATGTTATCATTAACTTTCGGGCATACAACAATCAATTTCTCTAACCACTTCAGTGTACTTTACACTACTATCTTCTTAGTCATTGCTTCACATCAACGTAGAAAAACGATAGTACTGCTTGACAATTTTTTGATTTCATAATTTCAACAAACTATTTGATCAAAGTTCCCCAGAATTAAAAATCCCAACTTCTGGCCTTGAACACGTTTCAAAAGTTTACTACAATCATCCCTAGAGCATAATCACCCACGCAAACACAAAGCGTCCACAACTCAATTTTTTAGCTCTAGCGGACTACAATCAACCTTTGATTTTAAGTCAAGTCAGATCACCTACTGTCGCTACAACAATTCTACTTAACGCATGACGCCATTTCACCCCTTTCAATCATATTAACAACTTGTTCTTCAACAACTTTTCAACGCATTAACCCTACAATTGTGACAAAGCACTGTAACCCTTATACAGGATCACAGGTGAAACATTGCCTCGGAAGACGCACAAGTCTATATCCTCGCTTTGCACCTGGACCTAAGTATTTGATTACCTGTGTAATACTTACAATTGCATATTCTTTAACCACTAACCCTTTCCAACGCCCGCCAACAATCTCTTAGAACATGATTTTATTTTTATCATCATTATTTTTTATCAAACAAAGGTTTTATCTTAATTTCTCTTTTATACACTGCGTGACATTGAAAATAGAACACCAAGAAATAGTGGCCAGAAAGTGATGAAACTCGGCAGACAGAGAGAGACAGGGACGAACAATAAGTGATCTTTATTTCAAAAGGATAGTCATAATACAGAGCGAGAACGGCGTCGGCTTAGTAGCAAGTAGGACCACCGCGGACGGCGATGCACGCAGCAACACGTCTAGATAGAGAGTCAATCAGAGTACGGATGGCGTCCTGAGGGATGGCTCTCCATTCCCTCTCAACCATTTGCCACAGTTCGTCTTCTGAACGCGGCTGTGGCAAGGCATGCAAACGGCGTCCAGTGATGTCCCAGACGTGCTCGATTGGTGAGAGATCAGGAGAGTACGGTGGCCAGGGAAGCATCTGTACATCTTGCAGAGCTTGTTGGCTAATGCGAGCAGTGTGCGGTCGGGCGTTATCCTGCTGATAAAGGGCATTGGGTACCCCCTGAAGGTAGGGGAGTGTCACCGGTCGCAGCACATCATCAACGTATCGTTGGGCCGTCATAGTGCCCTGAATACGAAGTAAAGGTGACGTGGAATCATACGCGATTGCGCCCCAAACCATGATTCCACGTTGTCGCACGGTGGGGCGTTCCACAATTAGTTCCGGATTGGACCTTTCTCCACGTCGACGCCACACGCGTACACGGCGACTATCACTGGACAAGCAGAAACGCGACTCATCTGAGAACACGACCCTGTGCCATCCCGTCATTCACGTCGATCTAGCCCGGCACCATTCCAAACGTTGGCGCCTATTCGGTGGGGTCAATGGCAGTCTTCTTAGCGGACGGCATGAGTGCAAGCCATTAGTAACCAATCGACGGGAAATGGTTCTGGTCGAGATGGAATTATCTAGGGTGTCTTGCACATGTTGCAAGATGGCGGTACAAGTGGCTTGTGGGGCCGCCACTGCTTGTCGAAGGATACGCCGATCCACACGTGCTGACGTCACTCTGGTTGCACCGACATTCCTATAAATTGCCACATTTCCTTGTTCCAACCATCTTCTCCACAGTCGGTGCACCGTGGACGCACCAAGGTGTGTATCAGCTGCGATTTGACGCATGGACCAACCTGCCCTTTTCAGTCCGATCACCATGCCCCTCGTAAAAGCGTCTGTCTGCTTGAACTGCCTCCGTTTACGATGACCTGGCATTCTCTGTTATTACACGTGTCTTTTGACACAAGAACAAAATTTCTACAATGATTTTCCTTGAAGAAATAACGACACGAACACTGTCCTTTCTGCAAGTTCCTTCCCTTATATCTTACTCCATGTGCGAACGAGAGCTGCGCATTTTACATCATTTGCATAACTCGGTTAGGCGCGTCTACCCTGAAATTTGCATAATTTTCTGGCCACTATTTCTTGGTGTTCCATTTTCAATGTCACGCAGTGTATGAATATCATAACTTTTAAATTAAACATAAGTTGTATTTTTTATAATTTGCAGATATATCCAAACAAAACATCTTGTTATAGCCCTTTTTAACCCTCACAGTTTAAATTAATTAAAAGAAATTTCAATTACTTACCTGTGTTAGAGAGGCTTTACCCGTTTAAACCCGGATAAACCCTTTCACTCCCGGGGCTCATCTATGGTAATTTAAACCAACAACCCTATATTGTATAATTACTTATAACAAGATTGTCATGTTGTATATAGACACACATCTATAAATAATTGTGCGCATGATTAATCTGTGTCATTGCATCACCATATGTAATGTACTTTGTACAAACTAAAGACAAATAAATAAAACTATGTAATAGATTAAGAGCTAAGTTAAAGCAAGATTGAGAAGTTCAAAAACGTCTAAATTCGAGACAACCCTGAAAAGGAATTCGGCAGCCCGTTGCCATCTGGTCCAAAGGGTGCAGAATGCCCCAGACGTTCAAAGTTCAAATTCGCAGATGTCTTCCCCCCCCCCTCCTCGGGAATGGTATATAAACACCTCGGTTTTAGCCGACAATATATAGTCCGCAGTTAGTCTCTTCACCGTCGGCGCAAGCCCTTGTCGCTTGTAACCAGGTCCACATCATCGCCATGTAAAACAGTAAGAACTCTATATCTCCATCTTGCTTAGCTCAACTCCTATCTGTTCATGGAACTTTCCTACTACAGCTGTGTCTCTTCGTTTTGTGTGTGTGGACATTCTCAAGCTTTCCGCTCTGCCTCGACCACGACTGCCTGTACTCTGTGAAAACTGTTAAAGGTCTTCCAAAGTGCAGAGAGGTACTGGAAAACTCTCCACGCCCTGACTGTCCCTCTCGGCTACTACAGGTTTGACCACCGGTTACCACAGCTTATAGCGAGAGTCGACAGGATTCTACAAGGCTTACCAGACTACTCTTCATCACATCTAAGTCGACAGGATCTCATCACAGATAAGTCGACAGCAACTCTTTATCACATCTAAGTCGACAGGACTCTACAAGAGGCTACCAGACCTCAACTTATTACATATATATATATATATGTTAAAAAACGAAAGAAAAAAATAAAAGATAAAAAGATCAGGTGTTGAAATCAATATTAAAAATGGCATATCCTGACCAGGAGCACATGTGCTTTTCAGAAGGCAGAGCGCCATCTGGTGGAACAGAAATCAACTATTCATTGATTTAGCCTGTTCCCTGATATTTGGCCAACCCAATTTCTTGATAAATCAAGAAAAGCCATCCACGAACGCGTTTCGCGCTTTTGGCGCTCGTCAGCGTGGAGTAGGCTGAACCATTGCGACCAAAAAATAATTTTTGATCCCAATGGCTTCCCGAAAAACCAAGAAATGGGTATTTAAGGCCAAACTTGCGTAAATACGCTTAGCACATTAAAAAACGAAAGAAAAAAATAAAAGATAAAAAGATCAGGTGTTGAAATCAATATTAAAAATGGCATATCCTGACCAGGAGCACATGTGCTTTTCAGAAGGCAGAGCGCCATCTGGTGGAACAGAAATCAACTATTCATTGATTTAGCCTGTTCCCTGATATTTGGCCAACCCAATTTCTTGATAAATCAAGAAAAGCCATCCACGAACGCGTTTCGCGCTTTTGGCGCTCGTCAGCGTGGAGTAGGCTGAACCATTGCGACCAAAAAATAATTTTTGATCCCAATGGCTTCCCGAAAAACCAAGAAATGGGTATTTAAGGCCAAACTTGCGTGAATACGCTTAGCACATTAAAAAACGAAAGAAAAAAATAAAAGATAAAAAGATCAGGTGTTGAAATCAATGGCATTTCTTGGTTTTTCGGGAAGCCATTGGGATCAAAAATTATTTTTTGGTCGCAATGGTTCAGCCTACTCCACGCTGACGAGCGCCAAAAGCGCGAAACGCGTTCGTGGATGGCTTTTCTTGATTTATCAAGAAATTGGGTTGGCCAAATATCAGGGAACAGGCTAAATCAATGAATAGTTGATTTCTGTTCCACCAGATGGCGCTCTGCCTTCTGAAAAGCACATGTGCTCCTGGTCAGGATATGCCATTTTTAATATTGATTTCAACACCTGATCTTTTTATCTTTTATTTTTTTCTTTCGTTTTTTAATGTGCTAAGCGTATTTACGCAAGTTTGGCCTTAAATACCCATTTCTTGGTTTTTCGGGAAGCCATTGGGATCAAAAATTATTTTTTGGTCGCAATGGTTCAGCCTACTCCACGCTGACGAGCGCCAAAAGCGCGAAACGCGTTCGTGGATGGCTTTTCTTGATTTATCAAGAAATTGGGTTGGCCAAATATCAGGGAACAGGCTAAATCAATGAATAGTTGATTTCTGTTCCACCAGATGGCGCTCTGCCTTCTGAAAAGCACATGTGCTCCTGGTCAGGATATGCCATTTTTAATATTGATTTCAACACCTGATCTTTTTATCTTTTATTTTTTTCTTTCGTTTTTTAATGTGCTAAGCGTATTTACGCAAGTTTGGCCTTAAATACCCATTTCTTGGTTTTTCGGGAAGCCATTGGGATCAAAAATTATTTTTTGGTCGCAATGGTTCAGCCTACTCCACGCTGACGAGCGCCAAAAGCGCGAAACGCGTTCGTGGATGGCTTTTCTTGATTTATCAAGAAATTGGGTTGGCCAAATATCAGGGAACAGGCTAAATCAATGAATAGTTGATTTCCCTTCCACCAGATGGCGCTCTGCCTTCTGAAAAGCACATGTGCTCCTGGTCAGGATATGCCATTTTTAATATTGATTTCAACACCTGATCTTTTTATCTTTTATTTTTTTCTTTCGTTTTTTAATGTGCTAAGCGTATTTACGCAAGTTTGGCCTTAAATACCCATTTCTTGGTTTTTCGGGAAGCCATTGGGATCAAAAATTATTTTTTGGTCGCAATGGTTCAGCCTACTCCACGCTGACGAGCGCCAAAAGCGCGAAACGCGTTCGTGGATGGCTTTTCTTGATTTATCAAGAAATTGGGTTGGCCAAATATCAGGGAACAGGCTAAATCAATGAATAGTTGATTTCTGTTCCACCAGATGGCGCTCTGCCTTCTGAAAAGCACATGTGCTCCTGGTCAGGATATGCCATTTTTAATATTGATTTCAACACCTGATCTTTTTATCTTTTATTTTTTTCTTTCGTTTTTTAATGTGCTAAGCGTATTTACGCAAGTTTGGCCTTAAATACCCATTTCTTGGTTTTTCGGGAAGCCATTGGGATCAAAAATTATTTTTTGGTCGCAATGGTTCAGCCTACTCCACGCTGACGAGCGCCAAAAGCGCGAAACGCGTTCGTGGATGGCTTTTCTTGATTTATCAAGAAATTGGGTTGGCCAAATATCAGGGAACAGGCTAAATCAATGAATAGTTGATTTCTGTTCCACCAGATGGCGCTCTGCCTTCTGAAAAGCACATGTGCTCCTGGTCAGGATATGCCATTTTTAATATATATATATGTAGTAATGTAGTTTTTTTGTTATCCTGTTGGATGAATATATTGCTGCATATAAAATACAATATAACGCGGCTGATGATTGTAAAACGAAAATTAAAATTATACCGCGAATGTTTCTTTTAAAAATCGAAATTTATTTTCAAAGAGAAATAGCGACATTTCTAACTTTGAGGATGAGGTATGGAAAGGTGAAACATGAAGAGTGATGGAGAACGGAATTCCCGCCCCTGGACACTTTTTATTTTTCCGTTCTCCATTACTCTTCATGTTTCACCTTTCCATACCTCATCCTCAAAGTTAGAAATGTCGCTATTTCTCTTTGAAAATAAATTTCGATTTTTAAAAGAAACATTCGCGGTATAATTTTAATTTTCGTTTTACAATCATCAGCCGCGTTATATTGTATTTTAAATGTTACTTTAAATATAAGTTATGAACGGAAAAATACGTCCAGGGTAGCCGAGTGGACAAGGCACCTGCCCGGTAAGCAGAAGGGTGTGGGTTCGTTTCCCGCCCCTGGACACTTTTTATTTTTCCGTTCTCCATTACTCTTCATGTTTCACCTTTCCATACCTCATCCTCAAAGTTAGAAATGTCTCTATTTCTCTTTGAAAATAAATTTCGATTTTTAAAAGAAACATTCGCGGTATAATTTTAATTTTCGTTTTACAATATTGCTGCATGTTGGTTAGAAGCAGTCGTGGTGGTTGAGTGATGGGTGGTAAGGGCACACAGGATCCAGAGGCAAAAACCCGTGGGGAAATAGATCGGGGAGGAATGATAGAAGGTCCGAGAACAACTGGTGTCGAGACCATCTCGGTGAGAACCGAGCTTTTTCTTACCACATCCAGCCGGTTTTAAACCGATTTGAGTAAGATAAATCCCCTAGGGGAGTATGAAGACTTATCACTTGTTTACCAAGGGGGTTTAACCCGGCTATCATCCCTTTTTCCTCGTACTCCCACACAGGCCATTTTATTTATATATTTCCGAATATTATGACATATATATATTCAGAAAATATGTATATATTGTATATATAAATATTTTTATTATTCCGATATATATAAAGGCTTATATGTAAAATTGGCAGCGATTTTATTCCTAAAAAAACGAGTTTATTTGCTCCCAACACTTATTAATTTTCAGTCTGAAATACAATTAGGTAAATGAAACAAGTGCCTGAACGTAACTCTGTAAAAAATTGTAAAATGAGTATTGTTGTGTAGTCGTGTTTCTCTATTCACCAACACGACTGCGTGGGCAGAAAAATACTTTTTATTGCCTACATAAGATAAGATGCAAGACTGACATAACCTGCTATTAAACTGTCGCTATAAAACTGACAACGGTATTCCTATCTCTTAAAAGCATAACTAACAACTATGCAAAATAGTGCAGATATAAGTCAATATGTTAATACACAGCAAGTATGTATTTGTGAAAAAATAGTACTAATGTAATATTGTAGTGGGGTAAGGTGCATAAATTATGAAAAGGCATCTTCTTATCGTGCAACTGAAAGTTGCTGATGGCTTGCTACATCTATCGGAATAAATATCAACTATCCTCGTTGATTTTTAATTATTCCAGAATTGGTCAAATAATAGTTGATATTTATTCCGATAGATGGCGAAAGCCATCAGCCACTTTCAGTTGCACGATAAGGAGATGCATTTTTCATAAAGTATGTATTTGTAAGACAGCTATGTAGGTTGGCTCACCTCTGACGGTGGTGTAGACGGAGCAGTCATGGCTGCCACTACCTCAGGGAATCCCTGTAGCACCACCTCTAGACAGTCCCGCCACAGGGGTCCGTACCACCAATCCTTGACTCGGACTTCTGTCTGGACCTGGAAGAGACGGAGCCTGTTCCTGAATGTAGGGCCCAGAGATGGCAGCATGGCGTGGGCCATTCTCCATGTGAGGAAGGCATACAGGGTCCTGTAACCAATCATTATGTCTTCAACAGAATGGTTGAAAATGATTAAAAATTGTATCAGTTGTTAATATTCCCAAATATTAGGCACATCACACTAAACATACCGCATAAAATATAAGCACCAAACATGAAAATTTGAATATAGGACATTTTGATCCATTTTTATCATGTTTATATATACACTCTATAACAAAAATGATACAAAAAAATGGTGTATATGAAGAACATTTAGAGGGAAAAGATATCAAAATTTCAGAACAAATAATTGTTTTATTTAAGAGTTTGTTCGTAACAAATGGAGAAAATCAATATGTCGTTGGACCCCACTAGACAGGATGCAGGTTGCCACGCGGAGTGGCATTGTCTGATAAAGATTCCGGATTGTGTGCTGAGGGATTTCTTGCCAAAATTGTCTCCAACCGTCGGGTTAAATATAAAAACATTATTGGATGGGTGAAAATATCTTCCCATCAAGTGCTATAGGTGTTCAATGGGTGAGAGATCAGGCGACCTTGCTGGCCATGGAAAAGTTCGGCGAGATTGAATACAATCCATAGTAACACGTGCCGTGTGTGGCCAGGAATTATCTTGTTGAAAAATAAGCTTGTATGATGTGAGAAGAACCGTAACAAGACAGGCCATAAAATCTCATCTATGTATTTCTGTGCTATAATCTTTTTGCTTATCCTTAGTATACCTGGTACAGGCCATGATAATCTTGGTGGGTAGAAATAGGCGACTGATTTTACTGTAAGTGCACTACATGTCTACACATGTGAAAAGCAGTTCGACTTTGCACTTACAAATGTGCCAGAGCCCCCGTTTGCTTACTTGCACTCGCTGGCTGGGTGCCAAGTGCTAAATGCGGGAATCGAACCCGGGTCGTAGCGAGCGAACACCAACGGTTTAGACCATCCTTCCAACGACCTTCACTTGAGTGTTGTTCTCTCTTTAGAGTTAATAATGACTACCAATGGTGTCCTGATATCAAATTAAATCGCACCCCAGACCATGACAACCTGTTGTTAATAACAATCTGCAACAATATACCTTCCGCAATATAGACTCTTTCATCACTCTCCTTCAATAAATGAAATACTCAATATATATATTGATCATAGACATTAATAGATGCATTTATTTGATTTTATTAGAGATGCGGGTGTAAATTCAAATCAACGAATACTCTAAGACTATAGTTATAAGCATATCAAAAGGATAAAGGTGTAATAGATAATTTCTTTAGAAAAGAAATTAATTTTAAAATTTGATTTTGTAATAAAAAGTTATATTTTTAATATTCATTGCAAAGAATTAGAACGGGGGGTTCGTTTGAAGGATGGTCTAAACCATTGTTTTTCGACCATTACTACCCGGGTTCGAAGTCCTCTTTGGGCACTTTTTACTAATAAAAAATGCTCCAATGGTCCCCGATTCTTGCAAAGGTCCAACCCTACCAGCGATTGCAAGTAACCAAACAGGTTCTGGCACATTTTTAAGTGAAAATTATAACGGCTTTTCACATGTGTTGACATTTGGTGCACTTACAGTAAAAGCAGTCGCTAATTACCCACTCTGATCATCATGGCCTGTACCACGTAATGTGGAATGTTTTTGCTTGGATCTGAATGTCATGTGTATTATGTCTCACAAACATGTTGTACCATACAACAGCCGTACTTGGGGGAAGTTTCTCGAACCAAATGTCCAAGTTGGAGGAAATAGTCCTGGTGGCTGATGGAGACCTTGAGGCTTTGTACAGGCAAATCTGTCAGGTTGGCAATTTTCTGGAAGTATTTCTGCCAGTCGATCTGCTCACACAGAATACATCTTTTGTATTTTTATGTGCTTATCCCAAGTACACGTGGTACAGGCCATAATAATCATGGTGAGTAGAAGTAGGCGACTGCTTTTACTGTAAGTGCACCACATGTCTAAACATGTGGAAAGCAGTTCGATTTTGCACTTACAAATGTGCGTTTGGTTACTTGCACTCTCTGGTGGGGTTATACTTTTGCAGGAATCGGGGGCCATTGGAGCATTTATTTTTTAAATCAGAAAAAGTGCACAATGCAGGAATTGAACCCGGGTTGTAGCGGTCGAAAACCAACGGTTTAGACCATCCTTCCACTGACCCCCTACATCTTTTGTATAATATATATATGAAAACTGTTTTGAGGGGAATATAAATGTTTCCTTAATAAATTGTTGCATCATATTGTGGTCTTGCAGTTTCATCAACTTTTACTTTCTACTCAGAAATGTCAGAGCGTGTCTCAACCATCCTACAAGTTTAGAAAAGTCAATAAAAAGACAACTATATTTTTACGTAATACCTAGAATATCTCTTTATTTATCACATCAAAGGTAGGTTGTGTATTCAATGTATCAAAATACAAATGATTTTAAAATACATAATCTTATATAGCAATAGAAGACCGCAGTCACAGGTCGGAGGAGATTAATTGAATCCCCGAATGTCGTGGTCCATTTGGATGAGGAAAGCGAAGACTAAAACGCGGCTGAATCCACACTCGCCTTTTCAGTGACATGCTAACCTATGCACGGTGGATTCTGTGGCCACTGGATATGTGTCGGACTTGGAGCCTGTTGGGCCCTGCGCTTTCTTGAGTATAGGAGCCCCATCTACGCTTCCTTCCTGTGGTGAATCTGTATAGGAACAGTGGTCTTTTTTATAAAAATAAATAAATATATAAAATTTAAATTTGAAATATATGAAAAGTAATATTATAATTATTTTACGAAATTAGACGTACGGCAACTCAAACTTGACTTTTTATTTAGCTCTTATTCTTCCGACTTGATTACAGCCACAAAACGGTCTCGCAACATGGTTCCCAGCATTTCGCCGAAATTACAATTTATTGATAAATGTTTCAATTCCCTAAGATATTCTGGAATTGATTCTCCTTCCTGTTGAATTCTCTTCAAAAATCTGCATCGCTGTGGTATCACTTTCTTCTTTGGATCCAAATGCAGCTTAATTCTTTGAATGATAGTATCATAGGGTTGTTCTTTCATTAGGCCAGGGAAGAACTGGTCGTTTCCCAGCTTCAAAGTTTCAGAATCTAGTAGCGAGGTAAAAATCGGCACTTTATTCTCCTCTTTCAGATCATTTTCCATAAAGGCAGCCTCATATTATTGTACAAAAAGATCGAAGGTATCCTCCACTGGGCTATAGCATATAAAAGGTACTATCAACGGTTAACTTGTCATGCTGATCTTTTCTACTCTTATCTCTTCTTGATCCAGATAGTCCCAAAGTTGTAGTAGCTATATTTGGGTAAACTCCGTTTTCCTCAGCTTTTTTACTGGCTCTGTAGATCCCGCATCCTCATCGCCACTTTTGTTATGTCGAAATTAGACGTACAGCAACTCAAACTTGACCATGACTTTTTATTTAGCTCTTATTTTGCCTACTGGCCAACAACAAATGACCAATTTATATGCATATGATAATTTAAACCAACAACCCTATATTGTATACTACTTATAACAAGATTGTCATGTTGTATATAGAGACACATCTATAAATAATTATACGCATGATTGACATGTTTCATTGCATCACCAAATGTAATGTACTTTGTACAAACTGAGGATGAATAAATAAAACTGTGTAATAGATTAAGAGCTGAGTTAAAGCAAGATTGAGAAGTTCAAAAACGTCTAAAATCGAGAGAGAAATCCAACAACCCTGGCAAGTCGTTGCCATCGAGGTCAAAGGGTGCAGGATGCAGCAGACGTTCAAAGTCCAAATTCTCAGACATCCTCCCCCCCTCCTCGGGAATGGTATATAAAAACCTCGGTTTTAGCCCAAATAGTCAGTCACTTCAACGTCGGCGTGAGCCCTTGTTGGCTGTAGCCAGGTCTACATAATCGCCATGTAAAACAGTAAGAACTCTATATCTCCATCTTGCTCTTAGATCGACTTTTATCTGTTCACTTTCCTTCTACAACTGTGTCTCTTCGTTTTGTGTGTGTGGACATTCCCAAGCTTTCCACTCTGCCTCGACCACGGCTGCCTGTACTCTGTGAGAACTGTTAAAGGTCCTACAAGGTGCAGAGAGGTACTGGAAAACTCTCCACGCCCTGACTGTCCCTCTGGGTTACTACAGGTTTGACCCTCGGTTACCACAGCTATAGCGAGAGTCGACAGGATACCTCATCACATATAAGTCGACAGGACCTTATCACAACCAAGTCGACAGGATGACCACAACGAAGTAACACCACAACGAAGAAGGTAGGAAGTCTGTCCAGATAGAAGCGAGGAAGAGCAAAGATGGAGGAACCAACCCGCCAGTCCAACGAAACGACCAAGCAATCTCCCCCAAACGACACAGCCGAAAATCCCGCAAAATAAGCCGGTGAGAAGTTCCCCACCTTCGGCCTTAAAACGCAACCATCTTCCAGGCGACATGCCGCCGTCACCCAACAGAAGTTACAGGCTTCTACAAGCTCTACTTGGAACGTCTTCCCCATCAGCAGGACAACAACTAAAGACCGAGTCTCTTGACTGAACAATCCTCAAAACTGTGAGTTTTTAAAACCTATGTAACTTTCTCCTCATGCTCACAACTTGATTCTCCATAAATTTAATGTTTATTTTCACTGTAATCATTTTAAAATCAAATTTTACCATTTTTATATTATTTCAATTCAAATTTTAAATCTTTTACACCCTCATTTATCAATTTTTATTTTGTTTTAAGCAACTTATAAGTTTTAGTTCATTACTTTCAATTTTACATTTTTAAAAAATCATTATTTTTTAATTACTCAAATCATAATTCTAAACTTATTTGTGTATTTTTCTTAATATTTCATTTTTATAACAAAACACCAATTTCTTTATCAAATACTCAAAACTTTGCAAAAATCATTGTTATGTTCACTATTTTATGTAAACGCCCCATTCAAATTATAAGTCACTATCACGCCATTGCCCTTTTACAAGGATAATTTTCGCACTACCATAATCAACGATTTAAAAAATATATTCAAATTTTAATAAACATAGGTGAAACGCTTTTTTTTTTTAATTGCAAAAATCGAAAGATACAATATCTACGAAATCACAACTAGAAATGTAACTGTCCTTCCCCAAAACCAGTTGAAAATCCAACATAGTTCCACTCCCTCGTCATTTCTTTTTACATGCATAATTATTAATCATCCACACATCTCTCTCAACAAACTACAACACACTCCCCATCACTTTCTCCAATTGGCCACCATCTTTTAGCGCGCGACTTAGCAACAAATCAATCTAGAGCCACACAAGCTCCATATCGTCGCCACTAAACGTGCCACATCCACTAACAGCCAAACTTTCTCGATGTTTTTTGTACAACCACCACCCATGACTAGTAAATTTGTTATTCACGGTGAAACAGGTTAAATGCTATACCAAAAACAAAGACTTCACGTGACACCTTTCCATTCAATTCACTCACTCGTATCACACAGCGCATCACAACAATTTTTCTCACTTAACAGGCCACAAAGACGCCTTCATGCCTGTGACACTTCTCACCCCAAAGCCCGTCCACGTCGAAATTCGCACTTTTACTCACATCTAAACCTGACACCATTGAATAACATTTTTACCAAGTCCGCAACAACGTCGAAACACAACACTTACGAACACCGAGAAAACTACCTCTTTCAAATACACCATAAAACTGCCAACAAACTTTCACCACTCTCAAAGGGAGCTTAACCAGTAAACCAGTACCCTAACGTACATTCAACCCCCCCCCCCCCCCCCTCCTCGGGAATGGTATATAAAAACCTCGGTTTTAGCCCAAATAGTCAGTCACTTCACCGTCGGCGTGAGCCCTTGTTGGCTGTAGCCAGGTCTACATCATCGCCATGTAAAACAGTAAGAACTCTATATCTCCATCTTGCTCTTAGATCGAATTTTATCTGTTCACGGAACTTTCCTTCTACAACTGTGTCTCTTCGTTTTGTGTGTGTGGACATTCCCAAGCTTTCCACTCTGCCTCGACCACGACTGCCTGTACTCTGTGAGAACTGTTAAAGGTCCTACAAGGTACAGAGAGGTACTGGAAAACTCTCCACGCCCTGACTGTCCCTCTGGGTTACTACAGGTTTGACCCTCGGTTACCACAGCTATAGCGAGAGTCGACAGGATACCTCATCACAGATAAGTCGATAGGACCTTATCACATGCACATATTTTTACATAATGAAGCTTTAAAGAATGCAAATAATCTATTTACATACACAACATAAATAATTAAAAATAGGCGTATTAACCATAATGCAATAATATGATGAAAAATAATTTCAAAACTTACCCCATAAAACATATCAGTCATTCCTTCAGGTGTGAATTCCTTTGGGTCACTAACTACTCGATTGGTAAGGAGCTGTAAACATATCAGAATTTTATATATTTTGCTATATAAGAAAATATATTCAAAAACAAAATATTGTAACTCTATTAAAAAGTCATATCCAAAATCAAAAGAAAATATTATATATTAATGCTAGATAGTAAAAAAGCATATATTGGATTGAATAAAATATTTATTACCAATATTTCGGTTGGCTGAACGCTAACCTTTATCGAGGCATTACATTTTTGTCAACCTTTATAAAGGTTGGCGTTCAGCCAACGGAAATATTGGTAATAAATATTTTATTTAAAACAATATATGCCTTTTTACTATCTAATGATTTAAGTATGGATTGCTCTTTTTTCAGAACAATATAATAATGTGTTAGACAGTCACGCTTGTGATTAAGATATCGGAGTATTGAGTATAAATATAAAGTTTCTAGGGAAAGTATCTTATATTTATACTCAATATTAGTGTATAATTGGTATAATTATACTATGTTTTCTCCTGTAGATGGGCGTTGGTGCCAGAAAGCTAGAGTTTGAAAAGGTATTTGTAAAGATACCTTTCTCTGGAGGCCTGATATTTTACTTAATATTGATACAAGGTTTTATGTTATTGTTATTGGAATATGTTTGAATCAAAATAAACACAAAATATTTTTTTTCAAAATTATATAAATACATTAAAAATGATATTTGATATTATAAAGTTTTTTTTTAATGTTTAGGCGTTGGGTTGTGTTACGCTACAGGCTCAGGGGCAATGAAGAGACAAAAATGGCGAAACTTAAAATCTGTGAACAAAGATAGCGCAACCTTAATCAAGAATGTCTCCAAAAAAATTGAGCAAAATTGATTTTATGGATAATTATTTCATTTTTCATTTTTTAAATATATATTCAATATTTTCTGTGTCATAATTGAAGTTCTTAAGTTCTTTATTCCCACTTGACTTCTTGGAACAGCCCGAAATAGTGTGTTCTATCTTTGTCTTCTTATTCTCTTTTCTTATCTCCACTCAATCATATTAGGATATCAAGTTGTGACCCTTGATGGCGTATATTCGATAACAATCATGACTGGGTGAAGTAGAAGGCGTCTGCCTTTGTCTTTAAGACTGGGAGCACTACTCAGTGGCAGGCCGACTTAGCTCTATCTTTGTGCCATCCTTAACCGACAAGTTACACGAACAGTATCTGGGTATAACATAGCAATTTTTTCAGCCTTTTTGACGAGAACCTTGAGTTAACATATATATTTACTATGTACAAACAAAACACACCCGCACTACTTATCTCATAACTTGTAGAGGAATATTCAAAATCATATTATAAACCGTTTTTATTTTATTTATTGTTACAAAAGCACGAAGTCCAAAGGACTATTGTGCTGTGCCAGTATTATTTACATATATATGATTAATTATTTACACGATGGATTAGTAGTGTTTTGTGAATTATTGTACAAATAGTTCTAAACTTAACAAAGTTCTCATGAGATTGAGTATATACACAAAGACAATTTGGTAATTTGAACATTAACCAAAAAACAATAATAAATCTATTCTAATCCAAAGTAACAAGATCATGATCTAAATCTACATAGCATGTTCTTTGTATCTCATATATATTATAAATTAAGATATCACAAACCTTGTTTAGATGTTTTTCAAATTCTAGGATGATTTCGATTATTTCGTCTTGGACTGCAGAAGGAACCTTTAAGAGCTTAAATGAATCCTTAATAAACACGCGATATTTCTGAAGGCTCTTGGGATGCGCATAGAGTGGATTGGCCTCAGGTACCTTCAGCTGTCGCATAACAAGGCTGAAGTTAGGGTAGTCAACAGAAACGTTCATGGTATTTCTACAAGGGTTTGTCCTCAAATAATCTATTATATCACATAAATCTACATATGATTAAATATTATATATATATATATATAATACATCTCTTCATCGTGAAACTTTCAGTTGCAAGATAAGGAGATGCCCTTTTTATAATTTATTCAGTCCGAAACGCTTATGTAGTTAGAATTTCTCTATTAATCAAGAGTGGGTATTTGGTTAATTGTGGAATAATTTAAAATAAACAGATTAGTTTATTATTAGAGATTAGTACCTTATCCCAGTACAATTTAACATTTGTACTATTCATTTCAAATTAAGGAAGAATGACCTACTGTAGTGCCAGAGAGGTCAACGAGAGGCCTCACGCCGTGTACTGACAGAACGGCCAGTGCAGTCTCCATCTCGAACTCCAAGTCCTGTTCGCGGCCCCAAGTGGCCAAGTCAGAGGGCCATCGTCCCAGTCCGAGCCGCCTCATGGCCCAGAGAACACGACGAGTGGAGTTGACAGGATCCTCAGCAGACCCTTAGCAACCAATGATCAACATTCCTATTTGTCAGAGAAAAATTTCCCTGGCAAACATTCACTGGGGGAGAAGCCAGGCAAGCTGGATCATTTCAGATTATATATATGATAAAATATCATAATATATAACTTCGCTTTTGCCGGTCCCAAGCATGGATGACAAAGGAGGAGGAGCATTTACAAGTTCGTTAAAAAACATGGGCTCTGCTGGCCCGAATGATAGTACCCTGTAAGTGCTCCGGGGATACAGGATGAGCAGCG